>JAOYNU010107886.1:0-36377 GCA_026745395.1 Tympanopsis confertula | reverse complement strand
TGATGGGCGATCGTCGGCCATATCTCGATAACAGGTAAACCGTGTTCAGCAACGACTCGCGCTTCAGGACATGGGAATGTCAAAAGGCAGGTATTTGGGCGAGCATGGCCGACATGTCAGCACGAGCAGCCGCCCTGAACGATAACCTATGCATGTGGACGTGGAAGGCCGACGCCAATCATATCCCATTATCCCGTTTGGGGCCACAGCGGATGAATGAGCAGGAGCGAGCAAGTCTCTGCGATGACTCCGGCGCATCCAATCTTACGGGACTCGGAGTCTTTGATTAGAAATCCTTGGTCATGCCTGCCTACCAAGTCATTGGATATCAGGTCCAAGGGAGGGCTTCTTGCCAAGCACATGTATACTAATAGGCACAAGACCGGACCGGATCTACCAGGAACCCAACCAAGTGCGCCCCTCACTACTGTTCCAGTCGATACGGTGCCCTAGACACCCACCCCGAGGGTCTCGGGACTTCAATGTCTCGGGAGAACCCCTCTTTCGTCCTGCGTAAACAACACGGATAGCGCGTCCTCGGGGCACAGACGTAATTACTGGGGGCGAAAACCCAAGCTGGAGACGTGGTCCCTGGTACACATCCGGCTGCGGCGGCTGCGGCACAATTATGTGTGCCACGTCGACGAGCCGGTAGATCTTGACAGCTGCTACGACCTCGAAACGTACTACATGCCAGCCGAGGAGGCCAGGACAAGTTTGGTGGGCTTGATGAGATGGAGGGCAAGTGCTTACCGTGACGCTGGATAAAAGGGAGGCAATTCGGGTGGAACACTTGCTGATCGTGAACATGGCTGGCGGGATGAGCGTGGTGAGAGACGACCTTGCAAAAATTTCCCATGGTTCTTCGAGCTGAAATAGCCCGTCTATCTACTTGATCTCCCGATAATCCGACGTTTCGCGGTGGCACGTGATGAGGTCGCGCAGGGCTCTCGTATTTCACACAATGCAGCAGTATCAAGACTCCTCTGTCACAAAGTCATATTCGCTGGATGCAATCCACAGATGCTGACACGAGGGACACGGAGTTCAACAAGACAACAACTTTACTGGATCAAAAAGCATATATTGCCCATAACCGAGTGGCAGATACAGCGGCAAAAGGGCAAGCGGGTATCACGTCTCATTGCATTACATAGCGTGTCTGGGTCGTAATTATCCAGGCTATATTTTGCCAGAAAACAGATAAATGCACTTTTACCTCGGAAGCCAGCGTCCATCATGGTGGGCAACCCATTTGCTAGTCCATCAGGAGGACTGGCTACAGCCCGCTGAACCCGTCTATGTAGCTGCCGACGCCTTTTTCCGTCGCCACTTTGATGACGTGCATACTCACCACCAGGTCCATAAGCCCCAAACCCACGCTTTTGTAAATCACGTTGCCATCCTGGAGCCATTGCGCCATATCATCGTCCCGGCTGCTGGTGCTCTTGCGTCGCTTGTGACTGGACAGGCCTTGCTTCAGGTTCTTTTTGTGGCTCTTTTCGTGGCCGTTTTTGCCATCATAGCCGTTGGTGTTGTCTGCGTGGCTGTGGTTGCTGTCGTTGCTATCAGCAGCGTGGCTGTGGTTCTCTGGGAGCGATTTTCGCGAGTGCAACGAGAGCTGGCGCTTGAAATTGGATGCAATGGTGCTTCCTGCCTGAGAGATTGGCGAATCGTGACCAAAGATGCTGAATCCGTTGTTTCCGCCGTCGTCATGCCCACTGCCACTACCATTGCCGTTGCCGTTGCTGCGGCCGCCGAGAGAGAGACGGCGTGGGCTGTCGCTGCCGTGCTGTTCGTCGGACGAAGGCTGCCAGGACTGCTGGAAGGGGGATTCTGGCGTCTGCGGCGTCCCGCTACTTTGGCTGGCGGGCGAGGAGAGCGCAAGCACCTCCCCGTCGTCCCTGTCCCTGTCCCTGTTGTCCCTGGCGTCCTGCTCCTCCTTGTGCAGCCTATGCAGCATGACCAGCTCGCCGAGTTCGACAAGATGGCGCGGCCCGATGCCGCCCTGGATGATCTCTCCAGACTCTTTCATGGCGCCATCGACCGTGTCCACCACGATCACGCCCCCGTCGTTGGCGTGCCTGTGGAAATGGAACCGCTTGCCGCCGTCACCTGCCCGGATGGCTTGCCGGAGCAGTCCGTCCGGCAGCTCCCGCATGTCGGGCTTGTAGCTCCCCACCGCCACAATGAGGCGTCCTTTCTTTCTTGCCTCGGCCGACGTGAGCACCTCGGCCGCAAAGAGGTCCTGGGTGGACGGCGTGCAGCAGAACACCACATCGGCCTTGCGGACCTGCTCGGCCAAGAGGCGGTCGTAGTCGTTGTATGTGGGCGTCAGCAGCGAGAAGCGAGTGGCCTCCCAGCCCTCGGCGCGACGGGTCTCTGCGGGGACGTTGTAGAAGCTCCTGAGCAGGCCGCGCGCGCCGTCGCTGAATCGCCGGTTGACTATGTGCACGTCACGGACGGTGGCTCCGCGCAGCTTCAGGGCGAGGCGGACGTGCCAGTAGGCCTGGATGCCGCTCCCAAACACGACAATGGTCTGCACGCGAGAGCGCCGGGCGACGAGACAGAGAGACGCCAGCGCCGTGCGGAAGCCGGTCAGTGTGCGCGCGTGCAGGAACCCAGTCGGCTCGCCCGATGGCGCAAACAGCGTGATTGCCCCCGTGGGCTGTATCGGCGGCGGCGGCGGCTGGGCCGGGTGCTGCTGCTGCTGCTGCTGCTGCTGCTGACTTTTCCGAGGTGTTGGTGACGACATGGTCAAGACCTTGACCCCCGTGCCACCCAGGCTGGAGGCCGGCATGTACAGGGTGGTGGCGTTTGTAAAGGGCGAGTACGTCGACGTGCGCAGGGGCTGGCCGTAGGCGTCATCGTCCTGGGCCTGTGAATTGGTCGAGTAGTCGTGTAAGGCCTCGGCGAGGTTGTCAACAAAGTGCTGCAGCTCGGTTGGGCTAAGGTTCTCGAGTAGGTATCCGACTTGGGCATCGGAGAGAACCACGAGCAGGGGAGACGGATTGAGGGCGGCGGGAGACGATGACAGCATGATTGGATTGGCTGGTGAGAGGAGAGTTTGGGAGGATGTGAATGGGAAGGAAGCCAGGCAGGTAATAAAGCTCTCCGAGTAAGCTGCTGCTGAGTAGATAACCTAACATCCATCCATCCGTCATATATCCAAGGGTGGGTTAGTTAGGTCTTGGCAGAGGGCCAGATAGATCTTCGGTATTCGGGGGGTCGATCAAGGAGGGTGCAGACAGTAACGAAGCCGCTTCTCCTCCCCCCCTTTATTATTTTTTCCCATCTTTCTCTCGCATGCTGGTAGGAGGAGCCCGTCTATCTCTTCCCATGCTTATCGGACTCGCCTCACAAGTCGCATGAGCACTTGCATCTTGCATCTTGTGTTGTTAGTTGGGAAGAGCATGGAATTGCCCTCGAGTTTCTTGGCCCATTTACTCGCCATAAATCAGCGATAAGCAGCGTGTCGGATCCATCCCGCCACTGCGGGGCCGCAGCGGGAGAGCTGGAGACCCTGGCGGGCCATTTTGGGTTTAGGGCTATCAGGTTATCGTAACCCCCACTGCTGGTACCCGCACGTGGGGTTTGGGAAAATATCATTTGCTACCCAGATGTGTTGCAAGATAGTAGATGGTAGATAGATAGTAGATTGATAGGATAGATAGTAGATAGATGAATAGTAGATAGATAAATAGATTGTATCCAACTCCAGAGAACCTCACAAAGGCCTGATCTCGAGTGCATCGGAGGAACTGAACGATCGAGGGATCTGCTCTGATCACTGACCCAATCAAGTGACGACCAAGTCCCGTCGATCAGAGATGCACCGCATTTTGAGTAAAGCGGTCTGCAACACTATTTATGCATATACATACATAGATATACACTACATGTAGTCGTACACCTAAATCGGCCATTCGTACTCTCCCTTCATCACCATTCGCCGTCAGACTTGCTCTGTCTTTCCTTGTCGAGCATAGCATCAAAGTCCTTTTGCGCCTGCGCCCTGGCCTCGGAGGAGTCATCGCCTCCTGACATTGACTGGTCCCTGTTCTGGCCCCTGTTCTGGCCCCGTATATCGCTCCACGTGCTGCCCGACCGTTGCTGCTGCTGCTGCTGCTGCTGCAAACTCTGCTGCCAAGACTGTTGAGCCTGGCGTCCCGACTGCGACCGGCTCTGTTGGCGTATTCTGTCCCAGGACGAGCCGCCTGCAGCCCCTGGCTGCATCCCCCGATGCGACGGTGCAACCGGCGGAGAATCGTCGAGATGGTCCTCGATGCCGTGAGTGGTACCCCACCCGCTACGCTCGTCGCTGGTAGCCCCAGAGCCTGAAGTCGATGTCGCAGATGCTTGCTGCAACGGGGACTGGTTCTTTTCATCCGCGGGGGACGAGGAACGAGAGGGAAAACGCGTCATCATTCCAGCGCGTTTCTCCTCTCCCATTTGCTGCTCATCCGAGTCCTGCTGGAGCCCCTCGTGCTGCCATTTTTGCTGCCACTTTCCAAGCTGCCTCTGGTCTCGAGCCTCGTGGTCCGAGTCCTGGCGCTCCGGTGTCGGCGCCTGCAGGCCCTGGCTTGCGCTGCTGCTGCTGCTGCTCCTTCTATCCCAGGTACCCTGTCTGCCTCGCACCAGCAGCTCCAGGTTCCAGACCTGGAGCATCGCCATCTCGCTCATCCCAATCCCATACGCCTGCCTGATTTTCTGCAGGCCCGCCAGGTTGACATCAGTCGGAATTATCGGCGCACGGGTCCTGAAATCCAGCAAGCTGCCTATATTATCCGGCCTGGCCGTGTTTCCTGCAGGACCTGTCTTGAACATGCCGCCCCCTCTACTCCGAGATGCAAAGAACTCGGCGAGGTTGTCGTGGCTGTCCAGCCAGTACTGCGCCAGCTTCGGGTCGCGACGCGCTTGCTGCGCAGCCCGTATCGTGAGGACAGCGTCGGTGATATTAAAGATGGTGCTTGCCATGATGCCAATATACATGACGCGTGCGCTGCGCCACGTCAGCAAGGCCATCCGGCCACGCAGCAACGGCAGCCACGGTGTTGGGAACACGGCTGGGTCCTTTGGTTTGTGCAGCGGCCATATCTCTGTGCGGCTGGTAGAGAAGGCCCAGGCCAGCACCCCTAACAAGGCATAATCTTTTCCTGCGCCCCACCGTGCCGGCGTCTCCATGAGAGTGCCCCAAGTTTCGTATTCGTCCCTGCTGAGCGGCCGGCCCGCGAGCAGTGTGCGCTTTGCGAGGTCCTGGTAGATCTTTTTCCGGCCCAAGACTCCACCGCCTGGAGGGGCGTCGCCATATGCGGGGACGTAGAGCTTGGGGACTACGAGGATGGCATCAAAGCTGGTGTTGGAGTTGGAGGTCGGGGCGTCTGAGTCGGATGATCCGGAGTTGAATTCGTCTCTGCTGAAGGACCGCGTCCAATCGTCCGACATGATGACTGGTCCAACAGCTGCAGATACCAATAAAGCTGGGTGGTGTGGTTCCAGTAACTCGGCGTTGTGGCGACAAGCTATGGGGGATGAATCTTGACAAGTTCTCTGGCCTCATGATAGCATCGCTGTTTTAGACCAGTGCGAACAGATCTGGATCCACTTGGAGATAATTCGAGACAATGACATAGTTAAAAATCAATCTGTACGTTAGTGCGGTACAGCGGGCTGCCGTACTATGCAGGCTGGAGAAGCGGTACCACTTTAACGCGGCCGAGGGAAACAGGAAGGTGGGGGAGGGTCACGTGCACTTGACGCGCCTGCTGAACTATGCTTTAATTATTACTTTCTCAGACGCGTCGAGTTAATCTGTCGTGTCGATTCGTCGATTCGTCGATTCGTCCATCCAGACCCCCCCCAATCACTGCTGATGGTGTTCACATTTCGACGCTTTTTACAATTGGATCCATGACTGCACACAATGGTCCTTTCTAAATCCTCCTCGGAGCGTGGTGGAAACTCAAAGGTAAATATTTACTCCAATAATGACGGATCTGTCAATCACCAGTCCCTCCCTCAATGTCCTTGGAATCAACTGGCTAATTTATTCGAATTTTGCCCTCATGTCTACTTGGCATGATCCAAGCAACTCTCCCACGCCTTCCAGCGATCAAAAAGCCATGGCAACAACGCCTCAAAAACCATACCGACTGCCAAAAGGTTATCTGACGTAACACCCAAGACCAAGGCCAAGCTCGGCAAATTTCAATCCCAGTCGACGACTGCCGGTGATGACACAGAGAACTCGGCTCCCGTTACCCGCCTTGATTGGCGCGATCTCGTCGAACCCAGCGGCGCCCCCGATGCTATAGACGGCCTCGGGGAGTCTCCCAACGACCGCATCACCTGGGATCAAAGCCGCATCCCCGCCTTCTCGGCTATGGTCTCTCCAAGCCTGGCCCTGGGTCACACGGGCCGCAAACGAGCGCGCAGCTCTTCGCCAATGTCATCGCCCACCCGCGAGGGCATAAACACGCCATGCGTATCCAGCATCAAAAGGCTCGCCCAGGCAGCACGCACCCCGCACGCAGACCCCACTCTCGAACTCTGGGATAGGTTTTCTGCAGACAGCACAAAAATCACCACGCGCAAGCAGGCAGCTGGAGAATCACCGTCGGCGCCGGGAGCCGTGAACCCCGCCTTGGCGCAGCTTATGGTGTCATCCTCTCCGAGGCCGGGCAAGGAAGGTGCACTGTTTAACGGGGGGTCGCCTGGAGGTCTTCGGAGGTCGATGAGCTGCGGTGGAGGTCTCTGGCCACCAAAGAGACGGAGGATCAACAGGTACGACTCGATGCCGGCGCAGATGGAGTCGATGCGCCAGACCAAGGCCGATGTCAGCGCCAAGACATGTCTGGTTACCGAGCTGCTAGACACGGTGGCGGGCAGTTTGAGGGCGCAGGATCAGCGGAAAAGTCAGTCTGAAGAGAGCCCGGCACTGGAAAGAAAGCTGCCGCGTTTCAACGACATGTCGTCGTCGCCATCGCCTCCAAAACGCAAGGTGTCTCCTGGCCAGGGCTCGCCGAGTCGATCCCACACGAGGGTGAGATCGCAGCGAGGCGCGGCATTGTCGCCACTTCCAGAAGCAGCAGCGATAGCCGTTCCGACGGCCCCGGCCGCATCGGCCATTGATTTGGGATTTGACCTGAATTCCGATGATTTCGAGGATGACGACTTTGACCAAGACACATTGATGGAGCTCGAAGCCACCATAACCATGCTCTCGCAGAAACCGCCGGCAAAACCAGTGCATCGTCATCATCCCCTCGGCGACCCCCCCAAAGAAAAACCCTCGACGGCGGAAGCCTCTTTGGCGACGCAACCCGCCGCCGTGGACATTTTCGTGGATTCAGACGACTTTGACGACTTTGGCGACGACGTCTTTGACGACGATGCAGCTGGAGAGCTGCTGGCCACGCTGGAACAACAAGCCGGATTCGGAACCCAGGCCGCCGCCCCCTCGGCACGTACAGTTCTCGGAGCCCCTGAGCCGGCTCCGGCTCCGCCTCCGCGTCCAGTCACCACGCTGGATGACGCCTTTGACGATGATTTCGGAGACGATGTCGACTTCGACGCCGTTGAGCTGGCCGGAACCCAGTCTCTTGCCCGTAAAACGGCCATGCCTGTACGTTGAAACGCCTGATGGTCGCCCGCACCGGATCGCGACGGCACACACACACACACGTCCTTCGCTCGAAGACCGGTCTGCTAAGATAAATTGAAATGTACGTCGCAGACGAGCCAGAAGCACAAGCCCAGGGCGATACAACGCTACCTAGTGACGCAGGTGCTCGAGAGCGAGTATGAGAGTTCTCGCGGTCAGAGATTAGAAAAGGTACATACAGACAGACATAACACGACAGTGTTCAGGCTCTGACATGCTCTGTGCCCTCGTCGTAGATCCTCATGGTCAAGGCCGACGATAGCAAGGTTTTCAAGACAATCCACCTCCGCGACGACTGGTTCGAAACCCCCGTACACATCAAGTCGTATGTGCACGTAATTGGCGAGTTCACCGCCAACAGCTGCGTCATTGACGATGGGCAAAACATCCTGATATTGCACCCGGACCAACTCATCTCGGCCACTGTCGTCGCCGATTCCTTCACCTGCACTCGCCGCGCCGTGCTCCAAGACCGCGTCAAAGCCACTTCCGAGTCATCGCCGGCGCTGGTCTACGGCACCATGTTGCACGAGATCTTCCAGGCAGCCCTGATGGAGAACCGATGGGACCGCATGTTCCTCGCAGCTACCATCGACAGGGTTGTCGAGGATCATGTTGAGGACTTGTTCTCGATAAAGGTTGGCATTCACGTAGCCAAGGAGCACCTGCACACCAAGATGCCGGAGCTCACGCAATGGGCACAGGCCTTTGTGGGAGCAGAGCCAAAGGTATGGGAATTTTATAATTTTTAATTTGTTTTTTTCTGGGCTGACCCTCAACCAGGCCGATGCCATGGTGAACGACAGAGGCGGCAGGAAAATCAACTTGTCCCTTTGCAAACTCCTCGACGTCGAAGAGCACGTCTGGTCTCCCATGTACGGCCTTAAAGGAAACATTGATGCCACCGTCCAGGTCAAGCTGCAGGACGGCTCCGACAAGCGCGTTCTTACCGTTCCCTTTGAAGTCAAGACGGGCAACGGTCGTTATGTGAGTAGCAATCACACGGCCCAGACGTCTCTGTACAATCTTCTCCTCTCGGACCGGTACGACGTCGAAATCGCCTTTGGTATCCTATACTACATGGAGTCCGGCAATACGCACCGCATCCCGGCCATACACCACGAGCTCCGCCACCTGATTATGCAGCGCAACCGGCTCGCCGTCGACGTCATAGAACGCAGCGTCCAGCTGCCTCCCATGAAGCGCTCCAAGAACCTGTGCGGCGGGTGCTACGCCAAGACGACATGCTTTCTGTACCACAGGCTGGCGGATGACGGCAACCGAGAGACGAGCGGCATGGGCGACAAGTTCGACGAGGTTGCCGGGCATCTGACCGAGACCCATCGCGAGTTCTTTGTCAAGTGGGAGAATCTCCTGACCAAGGAGGAGAAGGAGAGCATGAAGTTCCGGCGCGAGCTATGGACCATGGTCAGCGCCGAGCGCGAGAAGAAGGGCAGATGCTTCGCCGACGTGGTCATCATGCCCACGTCGGCCGGCGGGGCGCACGCCAACGGCGGCGTGGCGGCTTCCAGGATCAGCCGGTTCACCTACACGTTTACCAAGAGGAACCCGCCGCCCGGCTTTTCTTTTGTCGAGTCCCAGATCACCCTGGGCGAGCCCATCGTGGTGTCGGACGAGCAGGGCCACTTTGCCCTCGCTCTCGGCTACGTTACTTCTGTCCATCGCAAGCACATTTCTGTCTCGGTCGATCGTCGCCTGCACAATGCGCGAACGCGCCAGCCCGGCTTCGACGCTCAGAGCAACCAGGTTTTTGCCAGCATCATGGACGTGAGCTGTCGGGGGCCGCAGGCGACGCAGGTCTACGAGGACGAAGCGCCCATCAGGTATCGCCTCGACAAGGACGAGTTCAGCAACGGCATGGCGACGGTGCGGAACAGCCTCGTCCAGATCATGTCCGACAGCGTGCCTGGTGCTCGTGAGATCCGCTCTCTTGTCGTCGACCACAAGCCCCCGCGGTTCACGGCCATCAGCCAACCGTCGCTTGCAGATATCGGGGCCCACAGCTCGCTCAACGTCGACCAGAAACGCGCCATTGACAAGGTCATGAGCGCGCAGGACTATGCCCTCGTTCTCGGCATGCCCGGGACGGGCAAAACGACCACCATAGCTCACATTATTTGCGCCCTCGTCGCGCAGGGCAAAAGCGTGCTGCTTACCTCGTACACGCACACAGCCGTTGACAATATCCTCCTCAAGCTCAAGGAGAAGGACGTTGGCATTCTGAGGCTCGGCGCCGTGTCAAAGATCCACCCCGACGTGCAGCAGTTTGCCACGGTTGCCTCGCAGCAGCACTTTACGACATTTGACGAGATCAAGGCTGCGTGGCTCGACACGCCCATCGTCGCGACCACGTGTCTTGGCATCAACCACGCGCTGTTCAACGAGCGCACGTTTGACTACTGCATCGTCGACGAGGCGTCGCAGATCACACTGCCCATCTGTCTTGGCCCCATCCGCCTGTCCCGCACGTTTGTGCTTGTTGGGGACCACAACCAGCTACCGCCACTCGTCCGAAACGAGGAGGCCCGCCAGGGTGGACTGGATGTGTCCTTGTTTAAGCTTTTGTCGGATGTGCACCCGGACTCGATGGTAAATCTCGAGCACCAATATCGCATGTGCGAGGATATCATGACCCTGAGCAACACGCTCATATACAACGGACGGCTGCGATGCGGGTACGAGGCGCTGAAGCGGCGCATGCTTGACGTGCCGGACCTCGGCGCACTGCGTAGGATGCACCGCCACCCTGATGGCAACAATAACAATAACAGCAACAGCAACAGCAACAGCAACAGCAACAGCAACAGCAACAACCCGGCCTTGGAGGACGATGGGCCCGTCTGCCCCGGCGCCTCTTGGCCGTCATGTTGGCTCCACGCTCTCATCTCTCCCACAAGACGCGTCGCGTTCGTGAATACCGACACGCTCATGCCGAAAGGCCAAGAGGAAGCCAAGGGCAGCCTCATCATCAACCCGGCCGAGGCATCGATTGTGGCACAGCTGGTCGAAGGGCTCTTGTTTTGCGGCGTGCCGCATCAAGAGATTGGGGTCATGACGCATTACCGCTCCCAGCTGTCGCTCCTGCGCCACATTCTGAGGGCCGAGCAAAAGAGCGGGCTCGAGCTCGACACGGCCGATCGGTTCCAGGGACGCGACAAGGAGGTCATTGTGCTCAGTCTTGTCCGCAGCAACGGAGGATGCGCCATTGGCGATTTGCTACGAGACTGGCGACGCATCAACGTCGCATTCACGCGGGCAAAGACGAAGCTGCTCGTCGTGGGGAGCAGAGAGACGCTCAAGGGGTGCGGCGACGACGAGATGCTCAGCAAGTTTGTGACTCTGATGGAGGAGAGGGACTGGGTGTTCGACCTGCCCGCCAGCGCGCTGGGCGACCATGTGTTTGCCGAGGGGGGGGCGACGCAGACGAGCATCGGCATCGGCACGCAGGTGAGGAGCAGCGCCATGGTGCTGCTGGGGGCGTCGCCCGTCAAGCAGAGAGTATGGGAGCTGGTCGGGAAGGAGAACCAAGTGCCGGCGAGAGAGGGCGCGAGGAAAGCCAGAATCAGCGACAAGGTCGTCCGGCGCCAAGTGGGGGACATGGCGGTGCTGAGAGACGTTGTCAATGAGATTGCCGATGGTGGGTTCTGATGTGCGATGTTTTGGGATATTGCTTCAGGCTATAACGCACTGCATGGATAGACAGCGTGTGTTTCAAATGCATCCATTCTTATGAAATGCGTATATTTTTATAAAACGCATTCTTTTACGAAATACATCCTTATCTGTGACGGCCAATATCGATGTGTTTATATAGGTAGAGCGTCGTTCTATATTATGTATTAGGCATCAGTCGGATATATCCGGTAACTCATAATTAAATATAATTAATACATCTGGAATTAATACGTCTATGCCACGACATTGGATAATATATACAAGGAATCCAGTCATGATGAAAGTGCAATGCCATGCCGTATGGTATTACTGCGAATGAGCACCAAACAACTCCTCTTCCTCGACAGACATGAACTGCACCCCAAACCTTGCACAAACAAAGCAACCCGTTAGTAAAGCGCGTCGTAAAAAATGGGGCAGTTGTTGGCCGGCTCACCCTGTCTCGCCCACGATGAGCTTGGTATGTTTTTCCAGAGCCTCCAGCTGCGCGACACAGCCAGTCAACGACTCGTGGTACGAGTAGCGGTAGATCTCGGCCCAGCGGTTGTTGTTGTTGCTGCTGCTGTTGTTTTTTGGTTGCTGCATCGGGTGTGCATCGCCCTCTTCCGAGTCGAGATCAAGAGCGGTCATTTCGTCCTCGACTTGGATCATCTTGTCCATGAGATTCTGGCGGGCAGCAACGGCGTTTGGGAGATATCTCTGGACACCCGTCATGTCAGAAAGCGCACTTGTCTACTTATTGACGAGCAAACGCCTACCGGGACTTTTCTCGCCGATCGTAACGCCCCTGCCAGGATATACAGGTTGCAGAGCACGGCGGCGACGGTGTCGCGGCGGCATTCCAGCAGCCTCCCGAAGGCCTTTTCGTTCAGGTCTCTTGTCAGCTTCTCCTGCTCGTCGACGCGGTTCCGAATGAACTGCGGCTCGTGGAATACGGCGCTCTGCCTGAGCCCGACAAGATACTCGAAGAAGCGCTCGCACGAGTCGGCCAGGGCCGAGTAGGGCACGGGGTCGAAGGGGGCGCGCAGGCGCAGCTCGTGGCGCGTGAGGGCAAGCAGCTGGCGGATGCGCACGAAACCCTCGCGCAGACGCCCCTCGAGCATCTCGGACCGCTCAATGTCCTCGTGCGTCGGGTCGTGGCCCTGGTCGTAGTAGATGTACTTGGCCACGATGGAGCGGTAGATGAGGCTCAGGAAGAACAGCATCGACGACAGAGCCTTGCGGAGCTCGTGGCGGGCAACAAACGGCCACAGGAGCCAGTTGAGCGTGATGGCGCCGACCACGCCGACGAGAAACGCGAGGCCCTTGGTGACGACGTTGAGGAGAGGAGCCACGTCGTCTGCGCGCTCCACCAGGCTGAGAGACGTCACGGCAAAGGTGAGGCAGCCCACGATGCCCGAGCGAGGGTGCTGGCTGGTCGTGTACCGGTACATCATCGGGACCATGAACACCGCCATAAACGCCGCCATGACGATGGGACTGCCGCCGCCGGCCGCATACCCTGCGCCGCTCCACAGAGCCCCCAGCACTGCGGCCGACGCTCTCGTGGCCAGGTCGTGGACGTTCCCGCCCACTCTCGGATGCGACATGACCCAGCCCGTGCTGACCACCCACCAGGCCTCGTAGCGGTTCCACCACGACCGCGACCCGTGGAGCCAAGCGGGGATCGAGAGGGCCACGGTGAGAATCACCACCTTGAGGGCGTACCTGCTCTCGAATCCCTGCAGACGGTGCATGAGCTTCCAGGCCCGGTGGCGCAAGCGGCGTGATTGCCTGCGGCTGCCGCTGCTGGAAAGCCTGCCTTTGTCGTCGTTGTTGTCGTTGTCGTCATCGTTATCGTCATCGTCATCGTCATCGTCGTCGTCATCGTCGTCATCGTCGTCATCGTCATCTGCGTTCATCGTGGCGAGGGATTCCCTGGCCATTTGCGTCGTCGGGGAGTCCATCGAGGCGTCGTAGCGAGGCATGGGCTCGTGGCTCGAGGCGGGGATCTTCTTGACCAGGGTGGCGATCTCGCGAAACGTCATGTGGTAGTGGCTTGCCGTTACGCCTCCGCGGTCGTGTCGGACCTGGGCGTTTGTGCGCTTGATGGCTTTTCTGACGGGATACGTGGGCAGGTGGATGCGGGCATGGTCTGATCTGTACTGCATCTCGTGGACCTTGGCCGCCAGGGCCTCGATGGCCGTCGCTGCAAGCCTGATGTGCCTGGCAAAGACGAACAGCTTGACGACCTCGGGCTTGTGCGCGTTGATGGCTGGCAAGTCGTCCGAGTCGAGCAGCTCCGCCTCGGCCTTGTCGAACAGTGCCATGGCGCCGCTGATGCTGGCCGAGATCTCTCCGGTGTCTGACGACACCTCGGGCGCGGGGCCAAGGTGCTTGCGGAACCCAGAGAGATCCATGATGGCGGCGTCGCATCGCTGCAGGGACTCGCGCATGACGCCCAAAAGCTCGCGCGTGGGAACTCCCAGCTTCCTCATGATCATGTACATGACCGTCTCGCCATCAACGGTGCCCGCTGACGTGGTCCTTTTCAGTGCCTTTGCCCAGTCCTCCTCGTCGTCCTCATCCTCCCTCTCCTCGTCGTCCTCATCCTCCTTCTCCTCCTTGCCCCCCTCCTCCTTTTCAGATTCTTGCTGGCCGAGGCTGTTCACAGAGCCGTCCCACCGGTCAAACAGCTTGGTTTCCGTCTTGATGGCCAGCAGCGAGCGGATCACACGCTGGATCAGGTTACGAAGCGCTCGGACGTCGAGCGGGTCAAAACGAGTGAGGGTGACCTCGATGCGCATGTCGCGGTAGGCGACCGAGAGGTCGACAAAAGTCGTGGTGAGGCGGCTCCTGAGCCTCATGTTACGCGGCCGTGGTAAGATGAGGGCGTCCTGGGCCACGAGTAATCAGTAATTAACAACGGTTGACAAATCGAACAAAGCAATCGAGCAACGATCAATCGAGCAACGATCAATCGAGCAACAATCAATCGAGCAACAATCAATCACGCCGGGAAAACTCACGTCCATGGTGACAAACGCATCGTGAAAGGCCATGGCCAGCGACCTCGCTCCAGCATCAGGCGCAATGAGCAGGTTGGCCACCAGCGCGATGGCCTGTCCTATCAGCCAGGGCATGCCGTAGTCCCAGAGCTTGGCCCACTGCACTCTCTCGCCGTCAACGTCGGCCAGACACGTGTAGCAGATGGCCAGGCCAGCGCACAGCACGGCCTGGTGGAGACGTATGAAATGCGAGCGTATGACGGCGATGGCCGCCATGAAGACGGCCATGAACAGCGCCAGGATCCCGCCAAACCCAGCCGACGCCGTGACGGTCGATGTCGACAGCAAAAGCCCCACCGTCCCCCAGCCGAGTCCCAGCGCCGTGCCCACGATGGTCAGGACGGCGCCGTCCAGCTGCGCGCCCACGGTCCGGCCCGGGTGGTTCACGAGCACCGACACGCACGTTATATACGCGCAGCCGCCGAGCCAGGCGCGCGCCGCGGGGACCAGACAGAGCGCATACGCAGCAAAAAAGGCGACGCACGAGCGGGCAAGCCTCAGGCCAGCCCTCGTCGTGGTGGTGCGCTTCAGCGCCACGCGCAGGCCGTGCATCTGCCTGGGGATGAAGGCGTGCACCGAGAGCGGATGCAGCTTGTCGAACTGGGGCGGCAGCGTGCTTCTGAGATCAGACCCGGCACTCCCGCGCGGCGGCGGGGACAGGTAATAGGCGTCGAAGTAGCCATCGCGGAGCTCCGAGACCCCGTAGGTTGCGGGGTCGTTGTCGTCTTCGGTGGGAGAGGCCGGGCGGGACGGCAGTGGCGTCGTGCGGGATGAGTAGAAGCTCCGGTCGCGGCGGCGGGTGCTGCGCGGCCTTCTCGACGTCGAGGAGACTGCGAAGTCGGTCACTGAGACACCGCTCCCGTTGGCGGCGACCATGGTCCGATCTCTTGTCCGTGTCCCAGTGTCCCAGCTCCTACGCGGTCACTGATTGTCTCTTTTTCCAGCCTCAGATGCGTAAATCGATGCAGAGCTGCGAGGTCCCATTCTCGTTCGTTATGCCCTGGATGCCACTCGGATCAAACGGGGGGAATCGGTATCTGCAAGCAATGAGTTATCGTCCAACTCTCTGCCAGACTCGTGCTTCGACTCTGATGGGAAAAGCAGGCCAAATCCTGATGGAAAACTCGTGCCGTTATAAATCACGTGAACTGGCTGGGGCTATGAATGGCACGCCCGAGAAAAGAACAAGAGAGCAGAGAATAAAAGAAAAGAGAGGGAAAGAAGAGCCAACAAGAAATACGATAAGCAGAACACTCCACATTGGTCGTCTCGTGTCCGATGACTTGCCGAGACGCACCACAATTCCAGATACTCACGTGATCGTGATCGTCGCCCCTCCCGCCTTGACGCTTTTATCCAGATAACGCCATCGTCAATCAATCAAGGCTCAATCCACCTCGCCAGAACGGACCCTCTCGATACTCAACCCATCTTGCAACATCTTGGCGAAGCAGCCTCCACGATTACGTGATAAGGAGGACGCCGGCCTTGGCATTGATTCCCACAACCCGCTCCCACGATTCATCCCTCTCTCTCTCTCTCTCCCTACCGCAGCCGCCAGCCTACAACCCCGTTCCATTGCTACCATGTCTCTAGCCTTCCGCTCCCGCAGTGGTGCCTCGGCCCTGCGCGCCGCCGCTCGCTCCCTGACCGCACCACCAACGGCATCGTCAGCCTCGCCCACCATCGGCTCTCACCGTCCCATTGGCGCCGCCTCTCCCGCCCCCTGGACTTCTCCCTGCCGGCCCTTTTCCGCATCACCGCCCAGCCGCGCCGCTGATGCCCTCAAGGCCGACGACCACCACGAGGTCGAGCATACCATTGAGAACCCGCCGCCACGCCACGCTCAGGGCGGCTCGTCCAAGTCACGTTATAACCCTGCCGGTGTCCTCCCTACCGAACACGAGATCCTCGCACGCCTCGACCCTGCCGAAAGGAAGCAGTGGGAGCAGGTCGTTGGCAATTTGATGGCGCTCTCCCAGCAAGCCGGCCGCCGCGAGCTTACAAACGTGCAGTTTCTCCAGAGGGCTCAGCAGGCCAAGGAGGCGCATCCGGAGCTGCTCAAAAAGACCGAAGCCATCTACGCCAAGCTGTTGGCAGAAAAGAACCCCAGCACGGACCACCATGACGACCACCACCACCACGAAGAGTTCAACCCAAACACAGGATATCTTTTCGGCGTCAAGCCGGGCGAGAAGGCGGAGCGTGAGGGCTGGGAGTTGCCCGTGGCGGTTGCCACCGCCGCATTTGCCGTCTTTGTCGTATTGCTGGTGTTCAAGCCCAACACGCAGTATGTATCCGCTCTCGAACCATATCAATCGCGGTGATAGGAACGTGGCTCGCTAACACAGCGTTGCAGGCTCGACTCTTGGGCTCTTGAAGAGGCGAGAAGACGGCTGGAGAAGGAGGGCATGCTCGAAGACACTTATCCGGCCAAGACTCGATGAGCGTGTGCTTGGAGAGCGTGCTACGCCATTCTTTTATCTTGTCTACGATCGCATGAGTCCGATAGTTCTGGCCGAGAAGATGCTTTGTAAATACCGGGTTTTCTGTTTTGTCTTTTTCTTTTTCTTTTTCGTTCTGTGAAAGACGCCAGAAGGCGACTGCGCCGTGTCAGAAGTGGGATAGAAACAGGCCGACCAGTCCAGCGCCTACATATTGCCGGCCACACGGTCTATAATAATCCAACCCGAGAACCGATTGCGATTCTTGAAAGAAGCCATGTTCGACAGATGCAGTCGATCAGTATTCTGTAGGGTAGAGAGCTGATGAGAAACGTGACCTAACAGATAATACAGAAAGACGCGACAATAATAAATCCCGTAAAGCTAAGCGTGACTGACAGATAATGCCAAACTCAATCCCGCGGTATTTTGCGATCAAAAAAATGCAGACACAATTACCATAATATTTACACGTAAAACGAGCGCTCTCGCGGAGTGGACTATCTAAATGAAAATCACAAAACAAGAAACATTGATCCAGCTCATGAGGGTGAAAATAAGAAATCCGACAACGACAGGGTTCGAACCTGTGCGACCGAAGCCATCAGATTTCAAGTCTGACCCCTTAGACCACTCGGGCACGTTGTCAGTTACTTTACGATGGCGTTTAGCGGCAGTAAAGGGGCTATGATACCTACCCCACTGCATGTGACATGGGCTATCGATAACAAGGAACACCGCTCACGAATACGGCAGAAAAAATAGCGGCAGAAAAAAAATCGGATAAAGACTTGGCTGCGGAAAACATCCACCTCGTCCCACCCGCCATCATGCCTGGACGTCAATCGCATGGCCGGTCCCTGGTTTCGCAGCGATCCGACTCGTCGGCACGCAGAAAAGGCAAATCCAAAGGCAAATCGCAGAGCGCATACCTCGACGCCTTCGGCATCGCCTCCAAGCAAGTCAGGCCATCAATAAAACGGCTGCGCGCACAGTACCTCGAGGCGGACGATGAGCCGCCGCCGAGAAAGAAGAGGGCGCGGGCCGTGGGCGGGGACGACGACGACGACGACGACGACGACGACGGAAACGGCGAGAGAGGAAGCGACAGCGAGGGGAACGAGTGGAGACTGGGTGGTCTGATGGAAGGCGAGGAGGATGACGAGATTGACTCGGACGAGGATGATGAGGATACGGAGTCACTGGGAGAGGACGCGATTGATCTTGCAACTGCGCTGGACCAATACGAGGAGGAGGAGGAGGAGGAGGAAGACGGGTCAACTCCGCCGTCATCTGAAGACGAACACGACGTCGACGACGACGAGAAGCTCAGCTCGCTCAAAGGCCTGGTATCCGGCTTTGCAGACGAAACCGAGGACCAAGCCAAACCGTCGTCGCGGCAAAAGGTTGACCTCAAGGACCTTGGTCTTTTCGGCGGCTCGGTCAAGGATGGGCAGATAAAGAAGGCGATGCGCCTAATGTCGCGCGAAGCAAAGGAGAAACGCGCCGGCGCGGCCAAGAAGCTCCAAGTGCCTCTTGCGCGGCGGCAGCAGGACAAGGTTCTCAGGAGCGCCGCCTACGAAAAGACCAAGGAGACGCTGGAGCGGTGGGCCGAGACGGTCAAACACAACCGGCGCGCCGAGCACCTCGTGTTCCCGCTCGCCCAGAACATGGCGCAGGCGGGCATCGACACGACCGAGCTGGCGGCGCTCGACATCAAGGACCCGACCAACGAGCTGGAGCAGACAATCGCGTCCATCATGGAAAAGAGCGGCCTCTCCCTGCACAGGCGGCCGGCGGGCGCCAAGTCCAGACAGGAAGCCCAGGATGCGATGCAGGACCAAAAGTCGGCCGCCGAGCTGCGAGCCATGGTCAACCAGAAACGGCTCAGGCGCGAGCTCAACTCGCGCGAGGCGCGACGCACCAAGCGCATAAAGAAGATCAAGAGCAAGGCCTACCACCGCGTGCACCGCAAGGATCTCCAACGGAAGCAGCAGAAGCTCGCCGAGGAGCTAGAGGACGAGACCGGGGGCGGGATCCCGTCAGAAGACGAGCGCGAGGCCTACGACCGCCAGAGGGCCCTCGAGCGCGTGGGCGGGCGCCACCGCGACAGCAAATGGGCCAAGGCCGGCAGCAAGATCAAGCGCGCGGTGTGGGACGACGAGTACCGCGCAAGCCTGGCCGACATGCAGCGACGCGAGCAGGAGCTCCTGCGCCGCAAGGAGGGCAAGACGGCAGGATCAGGGTCAGACGAGGAGGATGATGATGATGATGGCAGCCACGGATCCGACGACCAGAGCGGTGACGACGGAGATGGGCAGGACCGCCGGAGGCTACGACGGCAGCTGGAGCAGATGACCACGGCGGAAGGGGGAGAGCATGAGCCGCAGTCGAAGCTGATGGGGCTCAAGTTCATGCAACGCCGCGAGGATGCGATAAAGCGGGCCAACGACGAGATGGTGGAGCAGCTGCGCAAGGAGCTCGCGTCGTCTGATGACGAGGACGAGGAGGACGACGACGACGAGGCAGACGAGGTGGGCCACAAGAAGTTTGGGCTCAAGAAGGACCAGGATGGCTCCACCGCCAAGGCACCCAACGCTCACACTGCTCGCCCGAAATCCATCTCGCAGCAGCATCGCAGCGGGAGCGAGACGGCCGCAGCATCAAAATTAGCATCAGAATCAGCATCAGCATCAGCATCAGCATCAGCATCAGCATCAGCATCAGCATCAGCATCAGCATCAACACCAATGGAGACGGGCGGCGCATGGTCCAGAGGCATCGACGACACCCGCCGCAAGCGCAAAGCAGCAGCGAAATCCAGCGTCGCCGAGCTCGACCTCGCTCCAGCCGTCCTTGGCGGACCAGCAACAACACCAAAAAGGGAAGCTGCCGGTACGGAGCCCGACGCCACGGGCGCCGCAGAAGACGACTCGGACGACGACGTCCACCTCCCTCTTGCCATCCGCGACCAGGCCGCCCTCGAGCGCGCCTTTGCCGGCGACGACATTGACATGTCGTTTGCCGCCGAGAAGGAGGCCGTTGTCGCCGACGAGGAAGACAAGTTTGTCGACAACACGCTGCTGGGCTGGGGATCGTGGGCGGGCTCCGGCATCAAGAAGCGGGACGGTGCTGCAAAGAAGGACTCGCGATGGGTGGCCAGGGTCCAGGGCATCAACAGGAAGGATCGCAAGGATGCCAAGCTGGACAAGGTCATTATCAACGAGAAGACGATCAAGAAGGTGAGTTTGTTTGTTCTGTTTTGTTTTTATGGTATTCTTCTTACTTACCAAACTTAGAATTCCAAATACATGGCGTCGCAACTGCCGTTCCCGTTCGAGACGAGACAGCAGTACGAACGGTCGTTGAGGGTGCCCATCGGCCCCGACTGGATAACCAGGGAGTCGTTCCAGGATGCCACCAAACCAAGAATACTGATAAAGCAGGGCGTGATCGAGCCCATGTCGAGGCCGACCGTCTAGGCCCGATATAAGTATAGTGAATGAGACACCAGACCTGCTTGTCGACGTCCCATGATAGAGATGAACATGGTCCAAGACATATATATACTATGCTCACATCAAATCAAAGTACGATTATCAAAGTACAATTATCAATTTCACGATTATGCCGCTCAGGACTATTGTTTGTACAAGTAGCGCTCATGAGTCATGAAGCCTCCCCTACGCACCAGACTTTTGCAGACAGTGCTGTTTTGGAAAGAAATAACGATAAATTCGACGCTTCAGCCCCCAGCCGTGTATCCTGATCGTGGCACTTATCCTACAAATGCAAGTGTGTGTGTGGCCTTTCTTTGGTGTCCGAGTTGAGGAAACAAGACCTGCTTGAACCAAGGCAGCATTGCCGATTCCCACTGGGGGTTAGTTTGGGAGGGCGCTCAAAATGGTGTTGGTCTGGTCGATGACATGGCTGGGGGTGGCAAAGAAGGCCAGCGCGATGATAAAGTAGAGGCCGAGTAACTGGAGAAGAGTCAGTAAAAAATAAAAAATTATGGGTTCCCTCGTCTTACCATGGCTCCTTCGAGATAGTTGGACTTGCCGTCCTGTACAGTGTAGGTGACGACAATGACGGCAATGGCAAAGGCGGTTGTCTCAAAGGTCTCAAAGTGCAGCGACATGGGCTGGCCGATGATCCAGCCAAACATGACGAGGAAGGGCGTGACCAGCAGGGCGATCTGGATGCTGGAACCGATTGCCACGCCCATGGCCAGATCCATCTTGTCGCGGACGGCGACGACGACTGCGGTGACGTGCTCGGCGGCGTTGCCCACGATGGGGATGAGGATGAGGCCGATAAAGGCCTTGGAGATGCCGGCGGTGGCAACGAGATCGTCGATGCTGCCGACGAGGTAGTCGGCGCACACGGAGACGAGGACAGTGGTGACGACCAGGACCCCGAGGGCGGACCAGGGACCCATCATCGGGCCTTCCTCCACCTCGTCGTCGTCGTCCTCCTGGTCAACGCTGGGGGACAGGGCGGCCGAGTCGTCGATGACGGGGGCCTCTGCGTCAAACAGGTTCTGGTGGGTGCGCAGCTGGAAGAACAGGTACATGACGTAGAGGACGAGAAGGATGATGGCGGTGCCTCGGGAGAGGGTCAGGATGGTTTTGGAGCGCTCGTCGGGGTCGGAGTTGGGGCCGTCGAGGACGGAGTAGAGCTGGCGGAAGGGTCAGTACGGCAACAACAGCAGCAGCAGCAGCACCATCAACAGCAGCAGCAGCAACAACACCATCGACACCAGCAGCAACACCAGCAGCAACAGCAACAAGCAAACTGTTTGAGTTGAGAAGAAAAAACGTACGGCAGCAGGGATGACGAGCGAGGCAGAGGCCAGGGCCATGAGCGAGCACGTGGTCTGGGCAGTGGCGCTGGCAAACTTTTGCTCGGTGCCCTGGCCCCTGACGTCGCGCATGTTGGTGATGCCGCCAAAGAAGAAGCACATGCCCATGACGAGGAGCATGTTTGAGAGGATGGACCCGAGCATGGACGACTGCACGACCTCGATCTGGCCCTCGCGCAGGGCGACGATGCTGACAATCAGCTCGACGGCATTGCCAAAGGTGGCGTTGAGGAGGCCGCCGAGGGCCTCGCCGAGCTTGGCCGAGATTTCCTCGGTGGCAAACGACAGGACGGCGGCAAGAGGGATGATGGCGAAGAAGTTGATGGTGAAGACGGCGGTCGAGTTCCACTTGAGCGAGCCGGCGGCGATGCCGATTGGCACCATGACGAGCAGCCAGTTGACGTAGTCTGGCAAGCAAGCAAGCAAGCAAGCAAGCAAGCAAGCAAGCAAACATCAGTTATCTGGCCATATCGTGGGTCAAACGAGGGGCCTGCTCACTGCTCATCAGGGTCACCTTGGTGACGTGCCATGTCGAGGCCGAGTATTTGATGACGGGGTTGTTGCTGTTGCGTCCCGGGGTGTGGCGGAAGTTGAGGAAGAAGTCGCGGGCGCTGGAAGGGCTGGCGCCGCTCCCATCGGCGGTGGCGGCAGTGCCATTGGAGGCCGAGGTGGAGATGCTGGTCAGGAGACGGGTGTGTTCGTTAGGCGGACCCGTGACATGCCCATTTGCGCTCATAATCTTGCCCTGGGCTGTCTGGGTGCGCCTGAGCTGCTCGCGAAAAGTGACGGAAGCTATGGGCCGGTCGCGTGGTCAGCCCGATCCAGAACTGCGATTGGAGCAATAAGAGCAAGATACGTGGTTGGTCGAGTGGGAATGAGAGTAATAGGGCCGGGCCAGAGAGATCTGTGGGTTTTGCGGTCGATCGAGGTCTTGCAGATAGATGATGGGGAGGGAAAGGAAGAAAGAGGGGATGGTGATGATGATGTGGCCAACAGCACACAATTAAGGGAATCGATTAGGTTTGCCCGGGGGAAGGGGTGTGCAGGTGCATGTATGTGTGTGTGGAATCACGAGCATGCGGGAGTGAAGCTGAAGGTGCACCTATCGGAACCCAAGGGATTCGTGATCGAAAGGCAAAAGGGCGAAAAGTGACAAGTGACATAAAAGTGAAAAAATAAGTGAAAAGCATAAAGTGAAAAATAAACAAAAGCCCAGCACGACTCTCACTAGTTTCGTCGGCCAGACAATGCTTCACGATGCTACTTACACACCATGGTGGCTCCTCTACAGACCCAGGAGCTAAAACGGCAGGCGACGGCGCTGGGCGAACCAGTATCGATCGATCGGTACGAGAAAAGACGCGGCCGTGGCGCAAGCAACGATGACGGCTTAGTCTATTATCTGATGACGATTGATTCGGGGCGAATCTCGAATCTCTCGATCTCTCGAATCTCCAGTTTCTCAGTTCTCAGTTTCTCGATCTCTCGAATTGAGACGGTCGACGCGGGCTAGCTTGGCTTGTTCTTGCGATGGCGACGATGGGCGAAAGAGAAAAGGGCGAGTAACAGAGGTGAGAGAGATGCAGAGGAATGCGAGAGCGGGTTCGCTGCTGATATTATCACTGGCGACGGACCTAGGCGCGAAGCCAAGCGACAATCGAACAGAGCAACACAGCCACAGTTGTTGCGGTTGTCTTGGTTGCTTGTTATTTGATTATTTCTGGTCAAAGTTAGTAGTGCAGCGGCAACAGGGATCGTGGCGGCAAAGTTGACTGACGTTGGTTGTGGGCACCCAAAAGACGACAAGGACCTGACGGGTTCGATTCAATCAAAGAGATCAGAGTTTTCAGCAAAGAGTGAAGTTTCGGTTGGTTCAGCAGGAAAAGGAAAAGACCACTCTGGCAACCACTCTAGGCCCACACATTTGTGATGAAACCTATTTGTGCGTCAAGCCACGGCACGAGACGAGATGGATCGATCGATGCAATCGATGTCATCTATCATTTCATTGTTTGGATAGAAGGCTCGTTGGCGCGCTTAGCGTCTTGACTCTGACTCTTGACAGAACAAGGACAGATTACAGGCAGGGCAATTTACAAGGGCTTGGTGACGTCACAAACAACAGGTGCAATCAGGTTTTTCACCCTCAGACAAAGTGTCCACTTCTGCCATCTACCATCCATCAATCTACAGCTCTGGTTGTCGGATTACCATATTCTCGACATCAGATGTCTCGACACCAGATATCGTCTTGTGCACAATAATCCCATTGGCCCGATACTTGCGACATACGCATCTGTGCAGCCCGTCACAGAGCTGCATGCAAACCCGTTGGGCTGGGCTGAATCGAGACGAGCCGGAGGCCTCCCGCCATAAAGCAGAAAGCGGCTTCCGACCGACGTGTAGTCTCAGCTGATGCTGCATTATCTATCAATCTATCCCATCAGTCAAGGTTGCACGCTGCATGTGCATTGCACAGCCTCTTTTGCGCCCAACTCGTGCTAGGTATTCAGAAGCTGCCCGAAGCGACGGCAGTCTAGGTGAGGCGTGATCAAGTCCAAAGTCTACACCAAAGTCGACACTCGTCCATCCCTCAACGCCACCGTCCATCCCTTCTCAACGCCACCGTCCATCGCTGCTCCTGCCCAGCCATGCCCGCCCGACGCCGTTGAGGTATATATCGCTCGTCCCATATCCCTTGTCTACAGTCCGCCAAGACCTGGGCACGTCAGACAGATCCAATCTTGGTTGGGCAGAAGACTCACTGGCAGAATAGGCCATGTACCACGTCAGCGATGCGCCGCCGTCGATCCAGGCCATGTTGAAGTTGCTCTGCGAAAAGAACCTCCACGCCGCCTGCGGGTTGACCAGGGCGTAGTTGGCGTAGATGATGCCCTTCCACAGGTTCTGGATCTGGTCGACGCGGCCCTGGCTGAAATACGTGTCCCACTCCTCCTGCACAAACGTCGGCGTGCGCACAAACGCCGAGGGCGCAATGATGGGGATCATGTGGATGCCCTGCACGGCCTCGATGCTGGCGTCGAAATACGTCGTGTGGTCCGCCTTGTTCTCAAACAGGATCCCGGCCACCTTGTTGCCGATGAACTCGGCCGGCTGGATCTTGTTGTCCTTGGTCAGCAGGTAGTAGCTCTGCAGGCTGCGTGCCGTGATGGCGAGCTGCAGGTTGCCTCTGGAAGCCATCTTCGAGTCCCCGGACACCGTGCCCCACATCTTGAGGGCATATGCCGACATCATGTCTTCGGAGCTCGACTCTTGGTCCTGCAGGCAGACGACGTCGTCAGCACTCGTGATGATTGCGAGAGAGGGAGAGGGAGGGAGAGGGAGAGAGAGGGAGGGAGAGGGAGAGAGAGGGAGAGGGAGGGAGAGGGAGAGAGAGGGAGAGAGAAAGAGAGAAAGAGAGAAAGAGAGAGAGAGAGAGAGAGAGAGAGAGGAGAAACCTTTCCGTCTGCTGCCGGGTAGAGGCCGTGAGCCCAGCTGTGGCCGTGGTACCAGTCGAAGCTCCGGTACACGGGGAATGCCGCGTCATCGGTCGAGGGGTTGGCAATATCGCGAACAAGCCCGTTGACGTAATCGCGGTTCGGCTCGATCCACGCCGGGTCCAGGTAGCCAATGTAAGCCGCCGCCAGGATGTGGTAGCCGTAGTGGAAGTGGTGGTCGTTGTAGTACGTGTTGCCAAAGTCGGCGCCGCTATCCCCAGTCACGTACGTTGCTGAAGACACGATGCCTCCCCAGCCACCTGGAAAAATCAAGTCGTCAGCCGTCATCATCATCAGTCGACAGTCGTCAGTCGCCAGTCCAGTCATCATCAGTCATCGGTCTGGCCTACGCTCGTATACAAGCGGATACTTGTTCTGGTATCTCGAGAACCGCGCAAACGCCGCCTTGAGCTTGTCCAGGCCCGCCTGGGCGAGCGCCTTGTTGCCCAGCATGGTCTGGAGCACGTGGACTATCTGGGCAAACTTGACGAGCGCCTTGCCGGAAAAATACATGGAGTCGAGGTTCGTCTGCGCCTGCATGTCCTGCGACAACTCCATCTGGGCGACGGCGGCGATGGCCGCCTTGGCCTGGTCCGAGAGCCGCGACACGCTGCCCCTGGTGGTGCTCCAGGGCACAAACGCCATGCTCACGGGCATGTTCTCCGTCATGGTCCACCTGGACCCCGTGACGGCGATGGCCAGCCCCTTTGTGGGGGTCTGGATCCTGACCGTCGTCAGCCGCGAGGCGGTGTCGGCGTCGAACGAGGCGACGTGGTGAGGGAGCGCAAACATGGCCAGCGGGCCGGCTGGGTGGCCGGCCCGCTCGAAGCTGAAGCTATACGACCCTTTGGTCTGCACTACCGACCCGGAGAGGGACACGTCGGTCGCGTACACGCCCGCGGCGCTGTCGTAGAGCTTCTCGGCGTCGCCGCCGGGGTCCTTGCACACCTGGACGACGCCCCTAAAGGCGCCCGACGCCTGGGCGTAGCCGTTGTTGACGACCCTGAGGTCGAGAGGATTGCCCGACGTGCTCCAGGCGTAGACGCGCCAGACGGAATTGTCCTCGAGCAGAATGTTGAACTTGACCACGCCGCTCTTGGGGCTGGTCGAGACCCGAGTGACCGTCTTGAACAGGACGCCCGACTGGAACACGGGGGTGCCGCCGCTGAAGACGGCGGTCACAAAGACGCTGCCTTGGACCAGCGGGAACGACACGAGCGGCTGCGCTCCGGCGCCCGGGCGGAGGCTGACGGTGGCCGAGAAGGCCGTGTTGGCGTCCATGGTGAGCACGGCGGCCTGGCCCAGCTCCCTGGCCGAGACGACAAGATACTGGATGCCGACCGGGTTGATGTAGTAGGCGGCGAAGCCGTTCTTTTGCGGGCCCAGGACGCGCTGGCGGGCGTCGACGTGCGAGATGGCCATGCCGTAGCTCCCGGTCGGGCCGGTGCCGCCGGCCCAGTTGACGGCGTAGGGGTAGACGTACGACGGGCCGCGCTGGTCGCCGAGGTAAAAGTTGGAAAAGAACTTGTTGGTCTGGACCGGCGTCTGGGCCGCGGTCCGGCCCAGCACGCCCAGCCGGGGCACCGGGTGGTCGGGCTGGACCGCCATGCCGGCCGGCGGCTTGGTGCCGATGGCGCCCGCAAAGATGTCGGGGTTGGCCGAGGCGGGCGCGGCCGCTATCTTGAGCAGGGGGGGGCCGGCGAACCCGGGGTCATCCGAGACGACGCCAACGGGCCTGAGCATGGTGGTCGGCGTCGCGATCGAGGTGGCTATGACGGGAGTCTTGGTCTGTCCGCCAAACGGGTCGAGGCCGGTCAGGACGGAGCCCGTCGTGGCCGGGGCGTGGTTCGTCAGAGGCGGGAGGATCAGGACGGTCCCGGTACGGGCGACGCTCGTGCTGACGCTGACAAGGTCGCTCGGACCGAAAACCTGCTGCGAGGGGCGTGTGGGAGCCTGAGCCCGCTTCGGCAGCACAGGGGTGGTGCTGGACGGCAGAAACGGCGTCGTGACTTGGTGGCACTGAGCAACAAGCACCTGCGCCAGAGTTAGCCAGAGAGGCTGCCACATGATGCGAGCGAGCGAGCGAGCGAGGCCAAGAACATGAAGCACAAAGATGGGGGGACTACCAACGCATGGACTCTATTTAAAGCGGCCATGTCTCGCTGGAATGCCTCGAGATGGTCGAGTGCCAGCAACGCTTGGAATGCGGACAAGAGATGGGGGCATTCCATGCCTCTTTGCTTCTCACCTGTCAAGTTTGCAAAATATGTGTGGCAAAGAATGTGTGGTCTATCGTATTCCAAGCAAGGGATCCAAGGGGAGTGGTATATAATCCAAGGGGGGGTGGTATAATCCAAGGGGGAGTGGTATATATAATCCAAGTTGGCTCGTGGTTGCAGGTAGTCAAAGGCGCTCGACGATCATGACCATGAGGAGGATGAGAATGAGGATGAGGATGATGATGATGGTTAATATAATAACTGATTATCCCACGCCAAGGGAGCTGAGGCCAGATGGACCCAGAAAAAACGTAATGCGAGAGGAAGGACGCGATATGCAGCGCACTTGCCGATTCAAGGACG
Organism: Tympanopsis confertula; assembly: GCA_026745395.1. Classification (NCBI taxonomy): domain Eukaryota; kingdom Fungi; phylum Ascomycota; class Sordariomycetes; order Coronophorales; family Scortechiniaceae; genus Tympanopsis; species Tympanopsis confertula. The sequence goes on along the minus strand of JAOYNU010107886.1, from coordinate 8,587 downwards.
AGCGAACCCACACTAACCCGTTTCAGTCTGTCCATCTCCATCTGTCATTCCATCTCATCTCCATCTGTCATGTCCATGTCATGTCCATCTCATCTCCATCTCGCCATCGCTATCTCGTCATCTCCGTCTCAGTCATCTCCGTCTCAGCCCTTCTGACTTGCGTCAAAAGAGCTTTCCACGTCAAGTGGGCACGACGAGCCAAGTTGCACCGCTCAGGTGCAGATGGACGATCGCGTGACGCGAGGACAGCAGGCCCAGAGATGGCGGCGCCACATCAATCATATGCATATATATAGAGATATATATATCATAGCCTTCCGGATTGGTCTCTTGGCGTCATCATCCATTTTCCAACGTAAAATATAACCCTTGACATCAAAAGATGCATATTTGATCACGGCTCGCCAAACACCACCTGCCAGACAGATATCACGAGTCGGAATAATATCTGACACGCACAGACGACCAAAAGTCAGCCTGGGCTGACTTTTGGCACACCAGCTCGCCATTGCTTAGATGAGACTTGTACCTTGTACCACTTTGATATCATGCCGAATCTCGCGGCCATGCCATGTGCTCTCACAAATCTCACATCTCACATCTCAGCTCACAGCTCACAGCAGGCTCTCGTACTTGTCCAAACCCGACTTTTGTTGCTGAGTCGTCCCCATGACACCGCCCATGCCGTTCATTGCCATGGCACCCAACGTATTCATGCTCGCGCCCATGCTCATGCCCATGCCCGTGCCCGTGCCCATGGCGGCGCCCGTGGTCGTTTTCGCCCCCATCATGCCATTCATATTGCTCGTACTGTTCATGCTCATGTTCATGCCGCCAAGCTGCTGCCCAAGTCCTGCCAGGCTGACCGTGCCACCACCACTTGCCCTCGCGTTCTGGGCAGAAGAAGCACCAGGCGGAGGCGGTATGCTGAAGCCGCTCGTGGCGGGATTGCTGGCAGACGGAGGGAGTATGCTGAAGCCGCCGCTCGTGGCGGGTTTGCTGCCCGGCGGCGGCGGGAGCGAAAACGACGAGTTCGGCGAGAAAGCAGGTCTTGCCTGGTTAAGCGTGCTCGTGCTCGACCACGGGTTCGACGAAGCGGCAGATGACCAATTGTTAAAGGCGGCGGAGGGTGTGGAGGCGGAGGGTGTGGAGGCGGAGGCGGAGGCGGTTTGCCACGATGCTGCCGAGGCTGGCTGCAGCGTGGGGAAGGTGGGCTGCATGGGCGTGGGCTGCAGCGGTTGGGAGAACTGGGTGCTCGAGGGGGTCAGGGCTTCGAATCTCCCGAGGTCGGGCGTGACGGTGCGGAATGAGGATTGGCTTGTTGCTCCGAGCGTGAGGTTTGCGGGGCCAGGCGTAGACCAGTTGAACATGGGCGCGCTGGGCGTCGACGTCTTGGACCGCGCAGCAGCAGCAGCACTACCACCACTTGACGGCATCTCGTCCCAGCTTGGGGTTGCTGCTGTTGATGATGATGTGTGGTGCGCGGCAGCCCCTCCTCGGACAAGACGCTCAAAGTCATCTTCGTTGACGCCGCCGCTGCTGGCGTCAAACTGGGTGCCGGTGATGCCGCCAAACCCAAGAAAGTCTTCGTTGGGCATGGCCGCCGACGCCTCCAGCCCGCCCGTCAGCTCCTGCAGCTTCCTGGCCTGCTCATCCTCAACGCGCCGCGAAACGGATTTGATCAGGTCCATAAAGGCCTGAAACTGCTCGAGGTTCAGCAGCGGGCCCAGGCCCATCCCCCAGAGGATCGGGAGGATCTCCATGGCGGCGAACTCGGCGTCGGCGACGTGGCTGATGGTGCGGAGCACGTTGAGCGCCGCCATCATGACGGCCGGCTCCTTGGTTTTGATGGCCTTTACGAGCGGCACGATTTTTTCCTGCATCGTGAACTTGTCGAGGGCGCTGATCTGGGACGGCTTCTTGGGCGCGATGGCGTCGAGTCCGCCGAGCCCGTCGTCGTCGGCGTTGGCGGGCGACCGGCCGCAGAGAACGATAAAGGCATTCAGGCCCCTGATTTTGATGGCAAGGCTGCTGGTTTTGCTAAAGACGGAGGCCACGACGGGAAACAGCTCGTTCTTGATGGTACCAAAGTCCAGAACCGGGAGGACCGTGGGCAGCGACCTGAGCGCGGCGTCAACGACGGCGGGGGTCGGCGATTCCAACGCGGTCAGCAGTATTGGGAACACGTCTGGCAATATTGTGAGCCCAAGCCCAAGCCCAAGCTGAAGAAGCTGTGGGTCCGCGAGAACTCACCGTCCTTGAAATCCTTCCCGGCGCAGTGCCTCGAGATGAGGTCCAGGTTGTCCAGCACCACCATCAGACCGGCGTCCCTGGGCGGATCCTTGTCCTGCGCAGCCTCGCCCTTTTTCGCGTTTGTCACGAAAATGTCCTTGATGGCCGGCAGCACCAGCTCGCCAAAAGGCCTGCCCCCGCCCGGCAGGAGGTCGACGATCTTGAACACGTCCTGCAGGATCAGGGACAGCAGCTCCTTGTCCTTGGTCTCGGCCAGGAGGGCCGGCAGCACCTTCTTCTCCATGACCGACTTGGGGAAGGACGGGAGCACCTTGTTCAGGCCCCTCATGAACTGGGCCTTCTCGTTGGGGGTCTTGGCCGGAAAGTCGTCGAGGAAGCGGATGGTGGACACGAATATGTTGTTGAAGTACTGGCTGTTCTGGAACTCCCTGGCGGTCATGCGGCCGGCGGGCCGGCGGGTGACGAGGCGCGGGAGCACCGACTGGCACAGGTCTCTGGGCAAGGGCTTTTTGCACAGAAACCCGTTGGAGACGGAGGGGATGCTGGAGGGGGAGCCAAACAGGCGCTTGTAGTCGGGCACGCTGTCGCGGCGCACCTGGATCGGGGACTGGTGCGGCGAGTTGTACAGGGCGACGGCGAGGAGGCCGAGCGAGAACATGTCGGCAAACGTGTTGACGTTGCTGTCGAGCACAAAGTCGGGAGACGTGTAGTTGAGGTCGAGCTTCACCGACTGCGGCAGCCGCGGGTCCGACTCGAGCAGGTCGTCGAGGTTGATGGGCTGCGAGCTTGTCGGCTTTGTCGACTCGGCCGGCGGGCCGCAAAAGGACAGGCCGCTGAGCTTCCAGTCACCCTTGTGTTTCTCGCGTCAGCTTGTGTTGCTATCTATTAGTGTTTCCACCCACCTTTGCGTTGATGACAATGGCATCCGGGGTAAGATTGCCGTGCACGAAGCCTGCGTTGTCGTGGAGGAACTCGAGCGCCTTGCTCACTTGCAGCAGGCCCTTTTGTATCTCCAGCTCGTCCAGGTCCATCTCCCGCCGCCGCCTAGTGGCCTCGTCGGTGACTGCCCCCCTGGTCCGGTGCGCCTCGTCCTTTTCCTCGAGCACCCCCGCCAGGGAGGCGGTGATGTGCTCCGTCACAAACTGCAGGCCGCCACCGCGCGTGTCCTCGACCGGCTCGACAAGCTCGAGGACGCTGGGGTGGCGCAGCCGGGCAAGGCTCTGGGCCTCGCGGCGGAGGCGCTCGACGACCTCGGCGACGGCGCGTTTGTAGGACTCGTTGGCCGCGTTGGAGCGGCCGGGGAACGCCGACGACGACGACGACGGATCGGAGAGTGATTTGCGGTCGAGCACCAGCACGCTGCAGGCGCGGCCGGTCGACTTTTTCTTGGCGTCGTAGATCTTCCAGGGACCGGCCGTGGCGGTTTGCGTCGACGATACGGTGTAGCCGGAGTTGATGTTGGAGCTGATGGACTTGAAGGCCGAGGCGAACATGGCGACGAGATGCCAAGCAATGCCAATACCGTACCAAAAGAACTGGCATCGAGTCCGCTCGACTTCATAAATCGGGATATCATGTGACCACCAGTATCGTTCTCAGTTGCTTGGATGTTATGTAAGCAAGCAATCAATCTATCCACTTGTCTATCTCAGCTGACTCTAAAAAAAAATTAGCCTCCGATATCGCTCTGGTCCAAAGACCATATAGAAACATGTAGGCTTCTTTCTCTCCACCCCCACGATTCTGCATCCGTACATCTGGCATCTTCATCCGTTGGCGAATCGACTCTCAGCCCCCGACATGCGTCAGCTCCTCCGGCTTGCCGCGGCACGCGGTGCGCCGTCGGCCCTCCTCGTGCGCCCATACAGCGTCAAGGCCGAGGCGGCATCGTCGGCCAAGCCCGCCGATCTCGACCCGTCGAGGCTCGCGATCGAGCATACCACCACGCCCAAGGCTCTTTGCAGGCCCGAGGAGCTCGTCTTTGGGCGCACATTCACAGGTGCGATGGCCCACGTACTCATAACTCATAACTCATATATAACTCCATACAGACCACATGCTCAGCGTCGAGTGGACAAAAGACGGCGGCTGGCGCGCGCCCAAGATCACGCCGTACCAGAACCTCTCGCTCGACCCCGCCACGTGCGTGTTCCACTACGCGTTCGAGGCGTTCGAGGGCTTGAAGGCGTACCGCGGCAACGACGGGCAGATCCGGCTCTTCAGGCCCGACATGAACATGGCGCGGCTCAACAAGTCGGCCGCGCGCATCGCGCTGCCCAACTTCGACCCCGACGCGCTCACGACGCTCATCGGGCGGCTGGTCCGCACCGACGAGCGCTTCATCCCCTCGCGGCGCGGCTACTCGCTGTACCTGCGGCCGACGCTCATCGGCACGCAAAAGACGCTGGGCGTGGGCGTGCCGCTCTCGGCCCTGCTCTTTGTCATCGCCTCGCCCGTGGGCCCCTACTACCCGACCGGCTTCAAGGCCGTGTCGCTCGAGGCGACCGACTACGCCGTGCGCGCGTGGCCCGGCGGCGTGGGCGACAAGAAGCTGGGCGCAAACTACGCGCCCTGCATCGTGCCCCAGCTGCAGGCCGCCGAGCGCGGCTTCCAGCAGAACCTCTGGCTGTTTGGCGACGACGAGTACGTGACCGAGGTCGGCACCATGAACATGTTTGTGGCCGTCAGGAACAAGCACACGGGCCAGAAGGAGCTCCTGACGGCGCCGCTGGACGGCACCATCCTCGAGGGCGTCACGCGCGACTCCATCCTCGCCCTCGCCAGGGAGAAGCTCGAGCCGCAGGGCTGGAACGTCGCCGAGCGCAAGTACACCATGAAGGAGCTGCACGAGGCGTCGCTCGACGGCCGCCTGATGGAGGCGTTTGGGTCCGGCACCGCTGCCGTCGTGAGCCCGGTCAGGCGCATCAGCTGGAGGGGCAACATGGTCGACTGCGGCCTGGCCGACGACCAGGAGAGCGGCGAGCTGGCGAGGTCGATGAAGGACTGGATCGAGGCGAGGCAGTACGGCGACGAGCCTCACCCGTGGAGCCACCTTGTGCCGTGAGCGGCAGAGGGCTTTGCCATATGCTTTCCCATATAGAGGGCTTTGCCATATTGGCTTTCCATAGATATATGCAATGCAATGAGGAAGCAAATGGCGAGGGCATACAACAGTGACTCTGAGCAGGATGACAACCACAAGCAATGCAATGCTGTCGATATGATGTGATGTGGCTGTGCACCAAATAACGAGCCCCGCATCACCAGAAAACTTCAACCTTCAAACCTGCTCTCTAGATCCAGAAGGATGCGGTTCCTCCTCCCCCCCCTGCGCCGGCGCGCCCTCGGCCTCTCCCCGTCAAGCTTCACCTGCGGCCTCTTGATCGCGCGCCGCTGTTTTACCAAGACGAGAAAACCCACACAACAGCCCCTACAACGCCTGCGTCACCTGTACGCCAACTTCTTCCCCGCGTCCAGCACCAACGCCGTCGGATACTGGCTGCTCGGCAGCGCCGCCAGCGTCTTTGGCATCGTCGTCTTTGGCGGGCTCACAAGACTGACCGAGTCTGGGTATGTCGTCTGTCTCCCCGCACACAATGTCGTGCTAACGCATCTCTCTCTCCAGTCTCAGCATTACCGAATGGCGTCCCATCACCGGCGCCCTCCCTCCCACGTCCCACCACGACTGGGAGGCCGAGTTTGCAAAATACCGCGCCTCGCCCGAGTTCAGGCAAATCAACTCCACCATGACGCTCGACGAGTTCAAAAAGATCTACCTCATGGAGTGGACGCACCGCCTCTGGGGCCGGCTTGTCGCCGTGACGTTTGCGCTGCCCACCGTCTACCTGGCCGCCCGCCGCAGAATGTCCATGCCCGTCTTCCACGCCTGCCTCGGCATCTCCGGCCTCATCGCCTTCCAGGGCCTCCTCGGCTGGTGGATGGTCAAGTCGGGGCTGCGTGACGACCTCTTCGCTCCTGGCGCGCACCCGCGCGTGTCGCAGTATCGGCTTGCCGCCCACCTCGGCACCGCCTTTGTGTGCTATGGCTGGATGCTCTGGGCGGGCGCGTCGGTCCTGCGCCTCAACAGGCTTCTGCGACTGCAGAACCAGCAGCTGCAGCAGCAGCACATGGTCGAGCACTTTTCTCGGAACTCGGCCGTCGTGGCCGTGTTCCGGCCGCGAGTGGTTGCCCTGACTGCCCTGGCCTTTGCCACCGTCCTCTCGGGCGCGCTGGTCGCCGGGCTCGATGCCGGACTCGTCTACAACGACTTCCCCTTCATGAACGGCGACTGGACCCCGCCGGCCTCGGAGCTGTGGAGCCCGTTCTACTCGCGCCGCCACGACAAGGCCGACCTCTGGTGGCGCAACATGCTCGAGAACCCGGCCACCGTCCAGCTCACCCACCGCGTCATGGCCACCACCACCTTCGCGGCCGTGCTGGCGCTTTTTGCCTACTCGCGCAGCCCGGCCATGGCCAGGCTCCTGCCCCAGAGCGTCCGCCGCAGGGTCACCGGTCTTGTCCACCTGGCACTCGCCCAGGTCGGCCTCGGCATCGCGACGCTCATGATGCTGGTGCCCGTCCCGCTGGCCGCCGCCCACCAGGCCGGCGCCTTGGCGCTGTTTTCCGGCCTGCTGCTGCTGGCACAACACTCGTCGAGAATCCCCGACAGGCTCCTGATGGTTCTGAAGCATAGACTCAGGGCCCACGCCATCAAGCCGAGCGTGGCCAACCCAGCACCGCCGCCTCCCGCCCCGCCCAAACGCAAACGTAGCCACCCTCAGATTGCGACCCAGGTGCGGAGGTGATCACACGAAATATCTGAATCATCATACCTGCCAAATCATGCCCAAGGAGTACATGTTCAGAACAAACAAAGACAGCGGTACGGTGCTACTAACACGCACGGTATTAATAGAACTGTCTATAACAACAAGTCGTAGATGGTGTGCACGCATCTGATTCGATTGACCTGATCATGATGGACTCATCCTGCCCCAGTCTTCCACAATCTACATCTCTCGATGCTGGCTGTCTTCCATTAATTTACTACTGCTACTCCATGTACATGCCCTCGGCGTCTTGTATGGGCAGTCCCATGCCCGCAGCCGAGTGCAGCGGCGTCTGCAGCGCGGCTGCCATGGCCGGCATCGACCGCGCCATGTTGCTCATGTGCGCCGCCTGCGCTGCCTTTTGGTTGGCCATGAACAGCTGCGTCGCCTCCATGGGGATGCCCAGGTCCGGGCTGCGCTGCATGACGGCGGCCACGCTCGAGACATGGGCCTGCATCTGGCTCTGCATCTGCTGTATCTGCTGCTGCATCTGGTGGTGCTGGTTGTGCTGGTGCTGGTGCTGGTCGAGCTGGTGCTGGTTGTGCTGGTGCTGGTCGAGCTGGTGCTGGTCGAGCTGGTGCTGGTCAAGCTGGTGCTGGTCAAGCTGGCTGTGCTGGTTGAGCTGGTTGTGCGCGTGGCTGTGGTTGTTGTGATGGCTGTTGTGGTTATGGCTGTGGCTGTGGCTGTGGTTGTGGTGCACGTGACCGAGGTTGTGGTTGTGTTGGCTGGACAGGTCCATCTCGACAGGCTGCTGCTGCGATGGCGGCACGTTGCTCCCCAGTGTCTGCTTGACGGGCGACATGGTCGCAGGAGGCGCCTGGTGCATGACCGGGTAGCCATCGCCATCCATCGAGGTATCGACCGAAGAAGGGTCGCCGCTGACCTCAACGGCGCCGTGACGGTTGATTTCTCGTCGTCCATCTGCTTCTTCATCCTCCTCTTCGCCCTCGACATCGCTGGCGTCATCTATTGGCGAAGCCCCCCTGGTGGCGACGGACGGAGGAGTGGTCTGCGCATCGGAAGGCCCGGCGGTGGGCATGGTGTTTGCAGCGGAGCTGTTGTCGGCCGGCGTGGGAGGCTGCGGGTGCGAGCGCGAGCGCGAGGGCGTCGGGCAGCCACTGCCGGCCATGGTGACGGGGGTGTTGATCATGACAACCTCGGGCGCCTGCTGCTGCTGCTGCTGAGTCTGCACCTGGTGACGCTGTTGCTGATGCTGGGTCTGGGTCTGGATCCGAATCTGCTCTGCAAGTGGCCTTTGTGCCGTCATGCCCGACGACGCTGCCCGCGCAGCCGCCACGACCGGCTTCCACCGCTCAATCATCTTTGCCACGGCCGTGTTGAGGTCCATGTGCCGCTCCTCTGCCGCCAGTGCGGCGCCGCCGTCACCCAAGAGGCCAGATTCCAGCACCTGGCTGACGAGCTCGCGACCCAGGGCCAGCGTGCCGGGAGTCTGCATCTTGAACTCCCTGGGCTGCTGCAACCGGTTCAGATTGTCGATCTGGGTC
>JAOYNU010107775.1:0-36381 GCA_026745395.1 Tympanopsis confertula | reverse complement strand
AGGGATCAAACCCAACAACGTGATTGTGAACCAACTTTTTGGTGGATATACCGGTCTTTCGCTCATCCCAATCACATTTGACTGGACGTAAGTTCCTCCGTGTGCGACGACCTAACGAAGCTCGAAGGCTGACTCTACCAACCCTCATCTAGATACGTTTCAGCATATCTTCTAGATCCGTTACTCTCCCCGGCTCACGCTATTTTCAACACAATGATCGGCCTTATAGTTTTTGTGATCATCACAACTATCGGAATTGCTTATACCGGAGCTTTGTATGTGTCTACTATGCCTTGGTGCTTCTTTTTTATCTAACAACAGCATAGCTATTCTGACTATCTTCCCATCAATACGTCCACCACATACGACAACACCCAAAACTCATACAACGTCAGCAAAATCCTAGGACCTAATTTCTCATTCGATGAAGAGAAATACAAGGCTTACTCGCCGATGTTTTTGGCACCGACGTTTGCGCTTAACTATGGGCTTTCTTTTGCGGCCCTCACGGCGGTACTTGTGCACATTATTATATACCACCGCAAGGAAATCTGGCGTCGCTTCAAAGAATCTCAAGACCAAGAGCCTGATATTCATTTAACTTTGATGAGAAAATACCCAGAGGCACCTGAGTGGTGGTATGGAGTGCTTTTTGTAGGCGCTGTTGCGCTTGGTTTCGCCGGTGTCCTCGGATATGACATCAATATGCCATGTAAGTATTGCTCGTTCTCCTACGATCCGAGTTTGATGATTGAACTTAACTTACAGGGTGGTCTTTCTTCGTTTCCTTGATTATCGCCCTCATCTTTATTGTAAGTCTCACTTGGTATTAAACTTTACCATGGCTGACCATATCTAGATCCCGACTTGTATGATCATGGCGGTTACCAACATCATGCTTTGTATGTCGTTCCACTCACGTTTAAAAAGCGGCAAAATGCTAACTGCATAGCCTTGAATGTTCTTTCGCCTTTTCTTGCTGGCTTTATGATTCCCGGTCGGCCCATTGGGGTGATGGTATTCAAGGTTTTCAGCACCATCACTCTTGGTCAGGCGTAAGTTCACAGGCAGCGTATTCTTCATCACGCGTACATATGCTTACTTATCCTAGGCAAGTTTATTGTCAAGACTTGAAGGTAGGTCAAGTTGTGAGTCAATTAACGAGACTGTGCTAATAACATGTTCTAACAGCTTGCTCACTATATGAAACTTCCTCCACGCGTGACGTTTATGTGCCAAGTTGTTGCATCGCTATGGGCATGTTTTGTCCAAATTGCAGTCATGAATTGGACTTTAGGCAACATTGACAATGCTTGCGCTGAGTAATTTTATGATCAACATTATAGTCAACGCTTATCTGACATGAAGTAGGGATCAAGCTGCTCATTTCTCGTGTCCAAATGGAAGGACATTCTTTTCCTCAAGTATCGTGTGGGGTAAGATCTTCAGTCTACCATATCGTCTTTCTCATCTTGTGCTTACTCTTTATAGGTGTCATTGGACCGCAACGTATTTTTGGACCAGGTTCGATTTACAAAAACATTCAATGGTTCTGGCTCATCGGTGCTGGGCTACCCGTTTTGTTCTACATTGCCATGCGCTTGTTCCCCAGATCAAAAGCGCGGTTCTTGAACGCACCTGTGTAAGTGATATTCCCGCCTTGTAGGATCCTCAACACTAATTGGCATGATAGGATGCTTGGTGCCATGTCCTGGCTACCTCCGTGAGTCATACTTTGCACGCTGGACTAGTTGTCTCATTTGCTAACAAATCTCAGGGCCACTCCCATCAGCTATTCTTCTTGGATCATTTTCGGTCTGATTTTTAACTACTGGATTCGACGCAGGTGGAGTGGATGGTGGCGCCAGTACAACTACATCACGGCAGCGGGGCTTGATACAGGTCTGATCTTATCGACGATCGTGGTCTTCTTTGCTATCACGCTTCCAAACGTCCCCGTACCTAATTGGTGGGGAAACACAGCTCCATTCGAGACAATGGTTAGTATTCTGGGATTTTGATTGAGAAAGTAGCTAACTTTCTGGATACAGGATTATCTCTACACAGCTTATCGGAAGACCGTTGCACCGGGGGAGAAGTTCGGACCATCTACTTGGTAGAAGGGGCTGTGAACTTTGGGAGTAGATGAGCCGGTGTTATTCTCGTAGTTAAAGTTGCCAACAGCGATATTCTTTTAGCTACTAGTTGATATAATAACCCATGCTATCATCAATTTTTCAGTTTTCTTTCCCAGAGAAACAGTTAGATCGGGTGGTAGTAAACCCCGACACGCGGACACTTCGGGCAAAACTAAAACCCGAACCGGGGTTTTCCATTCTCCGAGGTGTCGTTCCAAACGCGAGAACATCGAGAACCTCGCCCCCGGAAATTACTAAAGGCATTTTCTTCGGACCCTTCTTCTTTCCTTTTCACAGCTCAGACCCCCTTGCGTTCTATCCCACTGTGAGGTGGATATCGATTTTCGTGCTGTATAATGTCCGACCACGGGAGCCCGGACTCGCCTCGGCCGGGCCAACCTCCATCTTCACAGCCCAAAACGCAGCGAGTTCTAGCCTGCGTCAATTGCCAGCAGCGCAAAGTAAAATGCAACCGGAGATTTCCTTGCTCTAATTGCCTCAGACTCAAGACACAATGTGTCCCTGCGAGCCAGACGCGCCCGCGGAAACGTCGGTTCCCTGAGCGCGAACTACTAGGCCGGCTCCGCTTGTATGAGCAATTGCTTCGCCGGAATAATGTAGCTTTTGATCCACTCCACAAAGGTTTGGAGGGGGGTCAAGATGGGGAAGAAGATGGAGCAGATGATGAGCGGCCGAATGTCGCAAATTCTTCTACTTCTACCCCTTCTACATCTCCCAAGCGCGTTATCCCCTTCCCACTATTTCGCGTATGAGCCACATGGGCTAACTTATTCCTGCAGGGATTTGTGGCATGCTATGAGCCATGGGGTAAATCTAAGTCAATTGCTACAAAAAAACTCTCTACTAACCGGAGCCTAGTTTCAAACGCCTGATTCGACTTTTCCCTTCAATGACGGTACTTCAGACTCCCCTGTAAAAATGTCATGGGACCAAACATTCCAAAGCGACGACCATATTATTCTTTCGCGCAAAGAGCTTGTCGATATGTCGACTCTTCATCCTGAGCCGGTGCACATCTTCCGACTATGGCAGATATACCTGGATAATGTGAACCCTCTTCTGATGGTAACGCATGCCCCGAGTCTTCAGGGCAAGATCATCGAGGCGGCTTCGAATACCACAAACTTGAATCATCATCTAGAAGCCCTTATGTTTGGAATATACAGCTTGGCTGTTCTTAGTCTGAATTCTGAGGAGTGTGAGAGCATCTTTGCTTCGCCGAGGGATGATCTTTTGACTAGATATCAGTTTGGCTGCCAACAGGCGCTTTGGAATTGCAAATTCCTTCGGACGGATAACCGCGACTGCCTGACAGCATTATTTCTTCTACTTGTGAGTTGCTCCAAACCCTTTGCGATTATGTTCATCGCTGATTATGATCTAGTTGTCGCTCCACTCAAGAATGCATCCCCGGTCTCTCGGGTCAATGCTTGCCCTTGCCGTTAATATCGCACAGCGCATGGGCATACACAATGAGGCAAGCATAGCCAGATATACTCCATTTGAAGCCGAAATGCGGCGAAGACTTTGGTGGGCTCTTGTTTCCTTTGATGCTCGTGTGGGCGAGTTAAGCGAGTCCAAAGTATCGAACCTCAATCCCACTTGGGACTGCAAGCTCCCTCTCAATGTGAACGAGTCTAGTCTTTGGCCAGAAATGAAAGCACCCCCTAACTCGCGGGATAATGCTACTGAGGCTGTCTTCATCGTCACACGCAGTGAGCATGGGGAGTATTTGCGCAATGCTGGCTTCAATTGTGATTTCAGCAATCCAGCACTCAAGCTTATTGCGAAGTCGTATGGTGATATGAATACCTGGGAGAAGAGAGTCCAGGAGGATTATCTTAAGTTCTGTGATCCGGAGAACGCACTTCATTGTATGGCGCTTTGGATGACGAGTGTTCAACTTTCGAAATGCCATTTATTGGAGAGCTATGCGAAGAACGTGGACTCTACCAAGCGCACAACGGACGCCGAGGTTGAAGCCTGTATTCAGCATTCCTTCCGAATGCTTGAGTGCGATACAAATATGCTGACTTCTCCTTTGACGAAGGGCTACACTTGGATAATTGCTTTCTACTTCCCTTTCCCCGCTTACATTCATCTTGTGCAAGAAATGGCCGCTCGGCCTAAAGGGAACCATACAGAAAAGGCTTGGGAACTAATGAACAGCAATTACGAAGCCAGGTTTCCCTTCGAAGACTCAGCAGTCGACGGTTTGTTTAGAGTGTTTGCAAGCATGTTGCTCAAAGGCTGGGAGATTATGGAAAAGAACGCGCGCGAGTCAGGACAACAGATTTTTCCCCCAAAAATCATCCAAAGCATCAACCGAAGACTACAGAGAGCTGCGCAACGTGCAGCAAGCGCTCCTGCTGAGAATGATGCTGGTACAAATACCGAAGTGGGTGATATGGCGCTCTCAATGCCAATGGATATAGGGGAGAACATGTTCTGTGGGATGGGCGGACAATCGACCTTTGCAGGAGTTGATCCTAGGTTATTTTTGAGTATGGCCCCAGGTCAACTTCCAGCTAGTGATATGACACACTTTAACTGGGCATCAATGGTTTGGGAGATGCGGAATAGCCGTGGGTGGTGAATAATCCAAATTCAAGTACAATATACTGTTTCTACGAATGTGATGACCTTGCCAAACAAGAAGTATTTTGATATGGTTCTTATAAACAGGTAATTTTCGCGTACACATCACACCGAAACCTTAAATTCGTTATTTTATCACTAACCCTCTGGGAAGTTATTGAAGATCCCATTAAACCACCTGTCGAAGTCGACCTCTTCTTGATTCCACGCAAATTGGAAATCATTCAAGTCGGTCGAGCTTATGCCATCGGGTGTATTCACCGAAGCTTTTCCTGGTGTCATCTCGTCGGAATACGGGATCGCACTTGCCCTGCTCAAGGTCGAGAAATTTGCGATGATCCGATTGAAATCAATTGAGGTTTGGTTATGCAACCTCTTGCCATCTGAATATGACTGCTCTGCAATCAATATCGAGTCGATGAGGGCAACTCCTCGTTGAGCTAAGACGTCGCCCGTTCGACCAGCGAGACGATGGCGAGCTGCAATCACTGCTGCTCGATACATCTCGACGTTGGACTTGTCGCTATTTGAATCTTGGAGAATTGCGTTCATCTCGAAGCATAATATCACCCCTGCTGTAATTGCGAAAGCAGTATGCGTCCAGATAGAAAGGTCACCCTCTTCGACAATTGTCTCGTGTTCGCGTAATATTGTCATAGCGGCTGCGACGCAGGTTCGCCTTGAATGGCCGTAATTAGGGTCGTGGAATGATCGAAACAAAAACAATCGATGGATCATAATGATTTTCTCCGCGGCTGTGATGGCCAGACTCCGGCGTGCGATTGTCAGCCACGGGATCTCGGCTTCTTTCGCTACGTCCGGTCGTAACATGAACAGAGGAATATTCTTTACAATAGTCCTCATCCGCTGGTCGACTCGTAAAATGTGCTCGTATTGCTCTCGGGTGGGCTTTCGCCGATTCATAGGTCCAAGTCCATCGACTAGCCCGGGCATTAGTGCGGCGAGATTGACTAGTGTCCGTACATAGCTGCTGATGGTTGGGATATGGCTTGGTATATCGACTAAATCGTGGTCGTCGGCGTTGAGCGGAAGGCCTGTTGAAAAGTGCATAGGGGAAATGCTATATGTGTCGGTGAAGGGGATGGCGAAATGGTCTTGAATGAGCATCTGACACCATACGCGTCTTCCAACTTCTCGTTCAATTCTCTCTTCCCATTCGTCTTTATTTTGGCTGAATTTCTTGGAATGGTCTTTAATTTTGTGTATTCCGAGACATTCGGCGATGCGTACTCCGGCATTGAACAACGTTGCGTTTAACTGGCTCAGTCCAAGGTTGTGAGCGACTTCGGTTGAAATCACAACAGCCTGTACGGAGTACATGGACAAGTTATTCAAGAAGTGGCAGCTGTATAGTGTTTGAACCATGGCAGAGAACAACTGGTGGACTGATTGCATAGCATCGAGATCAATGTTGAGTAAAAGTCGTAATTTCGCACTATTTTGTATAGAATTCACCGTGCAGCTTAATACTGCAAAATACAGTGCGACCCAAAGGGGGTGATCGCATCTGCCAGTTTTCCAGAAGGCTTCACATTGTTCAAGGAATGTGGGCACGTGGAACGCGTTATGGTGCCATGTTAAATGGGTGACATGGAAGTTGATGAGCTTTTTTGCATCTTCAATTGCAGGCAAGAGCACCAAAGTTTCCAGCGATGAGCCGTAGATATCGAAGCTTTTACTATTCAAGGATAAGAGGTCTGGACTGTCTCTGCGATACTCACAGCCACATCTTCTGTGAGGGAAGCATCCTGCGGAATTCCGACCCCACGCGAGATGCTCTATTGCGGTTAAAAGTGGAGGGTCGTTGCCTTCCAGCGGGATCTCGACAAATCGGTGACGCAAGCCTTTATCCTCTTGGTTAATAGGAGGTGGATCCTGGTCATCTTGAGCGGATACTGAGGCGGCTTCCTCAGAATCGTTGTTGCTGCCAGTTTGGAGCTGAGAGATGCGTTCCCTGAGCTTCTTCGTGATTGAGGGGAGCTTCTCCGCGGAGAACGAATCCAGATCAGTTAGAATCGAAGCCAGGAACTGAATCTCTGACGCATGTTGTACAGTATTTCGCCGCAATTGTACTACCTCCACCGAGCATTGGAGATTTAACCTTCGACATCTGGAGCACGGGATCTGCTTATCGCATTTCCTCTTTCTCTTCGTACACTCTGAGTCACGTCAATAAGTGTCACGGACAGCAAGGGATATGAAGTATTACCGCGGCAGGCCAAAGGTCGACGCTGTGAGACACGCAGAGGAGCGGACGTATCCTGATCGGCCGGCATGGAGTCTAGCCTCTCCAGTGGGGTAAGCCTACTCGATTCAGGGGCGCGTTTCTATGAAGCAAGCCTCGTATTGCCATGTGCGCGTTGAAGAAGGAGAGGGGGCGCCGGATGAGTCCGGACACTCGCCCGCCATGCCACATGATCGAGATAAGCTTATCTCCTGCGGCAGATAAAGCAATCAGCCTCGAGTATTATATCAGGTTGGTGCCCAATCACGCTGGCTTGATTATATTCGGAGGCCGGCGATGAACAGGTGTTCGCTGGATTCCGATGGATTAATTATAGGACAAGGGTCCTCGTTATTTTTGCTTTTATGATATCGAATTCATTTCGTGATCTGTTCGAACCTTGGAAGGGCGCGATAGCTTATCGCGGATACAATATACATTTCACAAGAACAAAGACACTCGTCACGAAACTACGACGGTGATCTATTATTTTAAGGCATTTATTTTAAGGGCATTATCGAAATCGAGATAAGATACTTCAGAGCACTGGAAACCGATTATTTCTTTTGGGTGGCAGGTGTGGACTCCTGTTGCATTGCTTAATCAGTTGGGTATGTGCGGTTAAATGCCCAAGCATTTCACACTTTCAATCTGGACTCCGTACTATCGCCCCAGATAGATCGACGCGCTCGGTCGCTTCTAGAAATATGCTTATTGTTCTCATTGTTAGACCCCATAAAATAATATGAATTAAGTCAACCATATCGATTTGGAAAGAGCCCATATTTCATGGGCCCAGCAGAACAACATGGCTAGTCTGCTTTCTTTCTTCCTGTCGAAAAAAAAAAAAACCATTGAAATAGAGCAGACCATCTGGTCAGGGCATTTGATCCTTTATCTTCTCATCACAGGCGCAGAGTCCGCTGAAATGCCCAAGCTCCAGGAAGTCCAGCGCAGTGACCAGATCCCGAAGCTCGATGCCCTAAGACCAACGGTTTCCAATTCTCGAACTACTGGAAGTGCCACTTCATCAGCATACCACCGGCCACGTCTTCGCTCCTGCAACAGGTTCCTGCAACAGATCACTACGCGTCGCAGCCCATGAATGCCGGAAGCGGTCAATCATTATAACTACACTTAATGATGCTGCAATATTGGAGGTCCCCTTTATTGGAAACACTGACCCTAAAATATGTCCACCTATTTGACACTGTGTTCTGCCTAACTCGCGACTACGCTATCCGCGATGGCTAGTCAGACCACTTGGCGGGGGATAACGCGAATCCTGCTGATAAGGCGCTCGCCTGGTCTAGTCCCTCTGACGCACATCCTGATTGCCTAATGAACTTGACGCACACCCACACTTACCCAATTGCGAAACAAAAAGGAGGAACCCCACTCCGTCTGGCCTGAGTCGGTGAGAAGCAGTGATCGAGCCGAGCGAACATGACTTCTCCTCCCAGCACCCTATATCGGATGAATGCGGGGGGAGATCACGACATCATTCCTCTTGGGGAAAGCCCACGCGTCCAAGAATCCGAGTATTCATCGCGAGGGAGAGCACAAGGGGAGATCTTCTATAGAACGTTTTGTTCCTGAAAAACTACACCGATCGTCGGCGGCAACTCTGGCCAATCACGGCAGTGGATGCAGCACCGGCTCCCGGGCCGGTGGGATTGTGATTGGTTGAAACCGCCGAACAGGCCTCGAGATCTATAAATGCCTTCACAGCTTAATTCAGGGTTGTTGGGCGATAAGATGTGGTTCTCATTACATTATTGCCTTTGCGGGGGGCTATATCTTGTCTAACACTCCTTCTCTCTCTTTCTCTCTCTCATACAGTCACTCTCCAGCTTTCATTTTTCTTCTACTCGAGACGTTTCATTGTAGGTTCCATCTGCAAAGCCCTGCCCCGCGTCATTTCCTTTTATCTAATCGCAATCTTTGAAGCCCCCCATATTATCCACAGATCGAATAAACACCTGGGTGCAACTGTGATCCTTGCCACTACTCGACTACCAGCCCCCGAAGCAGGCGATGACAACGTTGTTAGCCTAGACTCGCGGACATGACACACGATCTTCAAGACAAAACTTTGCCTCTGGGTATCCAGCGGAGCCGGAGCCGCCTTGGGGAGCTTCTGGTAGCCGACACAGTAGTTGCTGCGGGTTCAGCAACTCTTATTACACCGGCGGTGATGATCTTTGACAGGTGAGGGCACAATATGTCTTTTAAACGTGCAGGTTCTAACGAGCTGCAGACTCGTCGTCGAAAAGTCATTCTATAACCAGCCTCTTCTTCCTGCATTTCGCAAGCACCTTTGGTTCTCTATCACACAACCCGCCACCTTCTTGACCTCACGACCCAGTCTCCTTGTCTGGGGCCTATACACTGCAACCTTTGCGACCGCCAACGCCTCTGAAACAATATTAAACAAGGTCTATCCGAAGATCGACCATGCGATCTCGAGCATGACTACATTCGCTTCGACATTCGTTGTCAACTCCTCTGTGGGAATTTGGAAAGATGTCAAATTCGCCCAGATGTTCGGCCACAATAATAAGCCTGTACCAGCAGCACCAATAACACCAACTCCATCAGCTGCACAAGCTCATGAAGCCCCTCCTCCACCAAAGACCGTTCGCTCTATCGGCCGCACCAGAATCCCCTTGGCCACCTACTCTGCATTCCTACTACGGGACGGCTTAACTATCTTCGGCTCCTTCACTCTACCTGCAATGGTCTCAACTGCCATTCCCGACTCAATCGCCTCCCAAGAATATTTAAAGATCCTTATCGCCCAACTCGCTATCCCCGCGTCAATCCAACTTATCAGCACGCCTATCCACCTCTTCGGTCTCGACGTCTACAATAGACCACAAGTACTCCCTACAAAAGACCGCATCTCTCGCATCAGCCGCGACTGGCTTGGTGCTTCTTTACTTCGCATGTGCCGGATCATCCCCGCGTTTGGAATCGGGGGGTTCGTGAACACTGAAGGACGCTTATATCTCCACGAGCAATTAGATGGACGGGCTTCTTGACCCTTTCACTTAACATAAAATACATATAGATCAATATACCCATCATGCATTTCATACATTTCATCTTGAATTTTGGCTTTTGTGATTGTGTGAGGCCTGGACCCCACCATCACCGGGCCGGTTATAGCCGAGGCTTGCTCTCGCTACACCGGCACTCAGATAAATGATCTCTGGACTTTTGTATCTAAACTACAAGAAGTCTATGATGAAGCTACCGATCCGGTCCCATGCGCTGCGATCTTAGTGAACCGGGTGCGCCCAAGGATTCCGTAGTTTATCTGTCCACGCAAAAACTATGCAAGATATCCGCCCGGGTCTTCAATTTTGAAGATGAATTACCACTAGCTTAATGATTTTTAAGTTGATACCAGCAATATAACTATCTACAAGGTTTGAACGCCTTTCGATTGCTCTATTTCAATTCTCCCATGTTGGTGGAGAGTGCATTGGAAGTAATGCGTACCCAGTTGCCTTTCTCGTCTATTTCGATTTCATAACTTTCGCGCTTGCACAGCTTAGGCTAGAGTTCTATCGGTGAACCTGCAGATGATTACCAGGATCATCACTGCACCAATCACTTGGCGATCCTTGTGGCCATAGCGCCACCGAGGCTATACAAGCCACCACACAGCCTGCAGGATCACACAATCCCCGCATTAGCAGGCAGCAGAGCCGCAAATGACTCACTAGGGGTCATAAATTGATAGCAGAAGCGGAGATGTTTCAGAGTACAAGATGGCCGGCTAGAAGTCCAGGTAACAATGCAAAGAGTTATACCACTTTGTCCAACCATTGCCAGATCCTTCGCCACAATGGCTTCAAGCAAAATACCCCAGGGCTTCCTACGGGGGCCCGCGCCCTCAAATGCGATAGTACACAAGATCGATTTCGAAAAGACCAATCCGCCCGTGCCAGCTTTCAAGAATAGATTCGCAGCTGTGATCGACAACCTTCTCAGCGAAGAAGAATGTAACGACCTCCTCCTTTTCGCCCAGGAGTCCATCCTCCCAGACAACTCAGACCCCGATGCCTCCAGCCCACCCAATCCAGTCTGGGAACGAGCTATGATAAATATCGGCGGCGGTCGACAGATGATGTCGGTTGATAGTCGCAACTGCGGGCGCATTATCTTCGACTCTCCCGACATCGCCCAACGCATCCTCGACCGCTTAATGCCATACATGAAAGAGTGGGATCTCGAGCATATCACCAACATGCCACTGGCAACAGGTCTCCGACCCGTCCAGCGTAAAGAGTCATTCCATCTCAGCAGGTTGAACGAGCGAATGCGCTTTTTGCGATACGAAGGTGGAGACTACTTCCGCCCACACTCCGACGGGTGCTATTTCACGCCTGACGGGAAGGAAAGATCGTTATTTACGATTCATCTATACTTAAATGGGGATGGTGAGCAGGATATGGAAGAGCTCAATACTGCAATCCGCGACGCAGAAGGGAAGGAGGCCTTAAATGTTGGCGACGACGGAGAGATCGACCTCATGGCTGTCCCTGAAGAGGAAGAAGAGACCCATCGTGGCTTAGCGGGGGATCGTCCTTCCACGGAACAATTGTTGGGCGGCGCCACTTCGTTCACCGACAATCTTCGTGGTGACGACGCTTTTCGTGTCTTTCCGAGGACGGGCTCAGTGCTGGTTTTTCAACAGCGTGGACTCACGCATAGCGGGGATGATGTCTTTCGGGGGGTTAAGTATACGATGCGGAGTGATGTTATGTACACAATGAGTGCACCGGGGCCTGAGTCATACTAATAATACGAAGGATTGTGGAGATGGAAGGTTTAATATCGCCAGGATTCAAAGGTTAATTTAGAGGCGGTTTTAAGGGGATTTTAAGGGGGATACGTCATTTACTGCTTCCTCCGCTCAAATTTAATTTATTGTCAGCAACTATCGAGAAAAACTATATTGCTATTGCCTTCAGGATCGCAGTACTCCGTAGCTTGCTTGCATTCCTGCTCCTTTCCAGTTAAGGCACAGCTATCCCTGAGCTCTCCCACTCATCCCGCCATGCCCGCCGCCAACAACGTCGCCTACACAGCCGCTGTCAACGCCCCCGGCGAACCCCAGCTCACACGCGACCAAGTCTGGGCTGGCCTACTCCTGAAAATTCGCTCTGCTGAGACCTTCTTCCCATCTGTGATCGAGTCCACTGAGGTGCTGAGCGAGTCGGTGGAGCCCTCCACCGGCAATGCGGTCACCATTCGCGAGATCGTCTTCCGAGAAACCCAGACAAAAGCCCAGGAGACTGTGATGGCTTTCGAACCCTGCAGACTTGATTTCGAGCAGTCAAATACCAGTGCCAGCAACATTATTAGCGAGGACTCGAGCGGGAACCTTTATCTTACGTATACCTTTGAGTGGAGGCATCCAAAGAGTTCCCAGGAGCAGTTGGCGGGGAGGTTGGAGAAGGAGAAGCGGATGAGTCAATTGGCTGTGGAGGGGACTGTTAAGGCTCTTCGGCAGTTGGTTAAAGCGGGCAAGCTTTGAATCTGGTCAATTGTGAATAGGCGTCTGGTTGGTTGTACTTATAGAGGTTGAAGGGCGGCAAGCGCAAGTCTAAATTCACGGGTTGAGGTGGTTCCTGTTGCTGCGAAGCAAATAAATCATTTGAATCTTTCTTGGGGAGGATCTACAAATCAAGTCTATATTCATAATAAT
Source organism: Tympanopsis confertula (assembly GCA_026745395.1). Lineage (NCBI taxonomy): Eukaryota > Fungi > Ascomycota > Sordariomycetes > Coronophorales > Scortechiniaceae > Tympanopsis > Tympanopsis confertula. The sequence continues at coordinate 23,657 of JAOYNU010107775.1, read as the reverse complement.
ACTTAGTCTGCTGATACTTTCTGGTTCTCGATGGCTTTCTTTCAGGTGTCTAACATCACCCTGGGTCTCTGCAATCCTTTTTGAATGATGAATTTCTTTTCAAGGACATATTATAGGTCTAAAGATCATTTCTCCTCCGGCACCAAGATCTGGCCTTCCGATACCTCCACTGCAGTTCCTGTGAGCTCAACCTTCTCAATCTTTTTGCCACCATCCAACGTGACATTGACACCAATATCACTTCGTCGTCCCATCTCAACACCTTGCACAAAATGGTATCTATGCTCTTTTCCAGCTTCGCCTTCTGTGAGCGTCAAATAAGAAGCCAATCCACTAGCTGAGCTTCCAGTCGCCGGGTCCTCCAAATTACCCAGCATCATCCGTGTGCGGATAACCTTCTGCTTCATAACGCTATCCTCCACGTCCCGCACAAAGAAGTAGATGCAGATCAATCCTTCGACCCTCCACCCCTCGTCAAGGAATCCACTTGTCTCCGTGGATACCAATTCTCCTCCAGTGGAAGTAGTCACCACGGATAGCGCTTCAAGAGATGGCAGCTCGATAAACACCTGACTCATGCCCTTGACAATAGAAAAGAGCGGGAACGAGACATCCTGTGAGAGGAATGGGGCAAGGGTCGGGTGCAGGCGCAGTAATTCTTTGACCGGGAACCGCGCCGCGTGGATGTGCGTATTATACGCGATACTCGCAGCAACATACTTCGATGCTGCATCCTGGACAGAGATCTGAATGTCGCCAGACTTGGTGCCAAGTGTCTTCACTGCACCGCCTGCAGCATCGGGACCATGGCATAGGAACCATGTTGCGGCGCCGATGGTCGGGTGGCCTGCGAATGGCAGCTCGCCTTCGATGGTGAAGATGTCAATGGAGCGCTTAGATTTCTCCTTGGCCGGATAGACGAAGATCGTCTCTGAGAGATTGAATTCAAGGGTCATGATGTGTTTTTGGCGCTGGGTTAGAGCTTGCGAGTCGTCTTCGGGTAGGAAGACGACTGCCAGCGGGTTGCCAGAGTACGGCGTGGATGTGAAGACATCGAGGGTGAGATAGCGCAGCTTGACCATGATTAGGGATTATGATTAAATTATTTCTGCCGTGGAAGGGGGTTGAATGAGTTTTATAGAGTCTCCCCCACTTTGAGTCATGACGAGGGGTGGGTCGCTCTGCCGAAGGAACCGCTTGTCATCGGCAAATTTGACATGAATTTAAAATTACGAGGTCTGCTAAAACGTTCAGATCGTGCTGGCTTAAGGTATTACAAAATCTTCAGTGTATCCCCGTTCTATGCCCCACTGCTTCATTCCTTCTATCAGACCGCGCGTGAATCCCTCGTCGTACTGCAATCCGTCCTCGGCCCATGCAAGTCTACTTGCTCTCCAGATCGCCCAATCCTCGGCCATAACATCTCCAGGCACTCGGAGAATTCCAGTAGCAACATCCACTATCTCTGGTCGATCGGCGCAGTGGTAAAATACTGTTGCCCCGCAAGTACCGCAGAACGTCCTAAGAACGCCCGCAGAAGAACTGTAGCTCTTAGATGTACCGATTGTCAGAGTAGAGGGCGGAGCTGGTGAAATATGGCTCTTAGGGACAAACATCCACCCGATAGCATGCGCGCCATTGACAAGTCGACAGTCATTACAGACATCGATCAAGGCAAGCCATTTCTTTGGGTCTGAGCGAGAGATCCAACCTTCGCTAGATGGACTACCGATGAATTCTGCGCTTGGTCTGGATATCGTGAATGATACTCCGCCGCAATGACATTGGGCTTGCACCTTATCTTCTGCTATTAATTTGCTGTCCGCAGCCATTTCATCCGCGGTTGGTAGAGATGGATCAATCAAATCCAACTTGCGACCGTTGATAGACGGAACAAGATTCATCATCCCACCAGGGGCAGAAGCCGGGTACCCATGATTATTGTATTCCCATAATCCCTTTTCGTTACGATTTAAATCGAATATGGCGTTCGAAATAAACCACTCATCACCATCGCCATGATCGCCGATGTGGCAGCCACAGGTGCCGCAAAAGTGTTTCGTCCACTTTGACGCGTCACTGTGCTTGTATGTAGCTAGCTTCTCATAGCTGGAAGGTGCGATAAATTCAAGTCGTGCGTCTTTGGGAAATTCTGCAATCACCATATAGGGTGCGCCGTTTCTATAGCGGCAGAACCGGCAGTGGCATAAATGGACCTTCAGCGGGAGGGAGGAAGAAGAGACAGTAACGTTGAATTGCACATTGCGACAGTGACAAGCAGCTGTCAGTTTCTTGATTTCTGAGCTCATTGTAACTTTCAAGGGGGTTTCAGGCAGAATTAATGGCGGGGCATCTTAGAGTTTTTATATTGTAGGCTCGTATTGAGTCATTGATAAGCATCCTTCGAGGCGGGGTTATTCAGCCGGGCGTCATAGCGTTCCATAGGCGTCTATGGAAGACGTTCTTACAAAAGAAAGCTAATTTTGAGCTAGATGAAGTTTGTTGTTATGTTGATTCTAGATACAGTCGGAATTATTTTCTTCGTGCCTTTAATCGAAATGTTCCTAGATCAGCAGAATAGCGTAGCTGTGGTAACATCAATTAATCTGCAGCCGATAGGTGGAATCTTTGGTTAGTCCAAGAATTCATTGCGCCAGTCTAGGCATTCTGTCCCTGGCTAAAATCATATGCATTTCCGAATGCCCGATTCAAGTACTGAGAAGTCACAGCTTCCTTACTTTCCCAATCAACTGGAATCTCCAAGTCCGTGTACCCATCAATAAGAGGCTTCAAATCATCAGCAAACTGCAACCGCATCTTGTTGCGGTACCAAGGCGCAAAGTGAACTGGTTCATAACCCATTAGCTTCAATCTAAAGACGATATTCTAGGTACTTACTCATGGCTAGCATCACCCGAACGGCATCTGTCTGATTCCCAATTCCCGCATGCCACAGTCGCAGGTCTCGAACGACAATTGAGCCCTTGGGAACAGTTGGCTGGCAAGGTGGTCGAATAGCACGTTGCTTTTCTAGCTCTGCCGTCTTGATTCGACCGCTGGCACGCTCGCCATGTTGCCCTTCTTGGAACCCTAGATCGGTGTCTTGGTGTGTTCCGAGCCAGACTTCTGTGGAGCCGTTCTGGGGGGTCATAGTTATCAAAGGGATATTGATAACGTAGGCGAAAGGGTGACTTGGGTGGTCGAAGTCTGCATCCGTATGGACTGGTTGTGATAGTGGTGGGTTCTCTGCGGTTGGTGGCATTGCAGAGTTTCCTGAGCAGAACGTCCATTTTGGTATTGGGCCAAGAGCTGTGGTGGTGATTTGTGTGGCAATTGGGTCTGTTTAGTGAGGTTAGTATTTTGAAGACATTCTTGAAGATCTGGACACCATTCCTGATGGCTAGAGCACATACTAAGGAAGATCTGAGAATCGAAATGATCGCGCATTGGTGGCGCATCTTGTTGGATATTATTTGGGTTGTAATTGAATGGGCTGTTTTCTTTGCGGTCGTAAAGAGTGCGTGCGTCTTGCACCATCTTTGTGTTCAGTCGGTCGAGTGCCTCGTGGGGTATCACGTCGTTAACGACAACTAGACCGTCATGATACAAGCTGCGCATTGCAATCTCCAGATTCTCTGGACCAAGTACTCCTTTTTGGATTTCTCCTTTTGATGGCTTGATGGCTGTTGGATAACTGCGAGTGGTGCTCATCGGCCGAACCACTCTCGCGAGTTGAGTAGAAGCCCGCAAGGGCTGCGTGCGCGTCAGAACAGACAACATTGGATCTTTACAAAGAGAAGCTGCTGTCTTCAATGATTTTTCTCAAACCGATCAAGATCAAGCAGCGAAGACTGTCTCTCTTAAATGATTGCTGATCTAGATGCACCGTTGACCCGATTGGGTATGTGGGTCCATTGCATCCAATCGCTTTTCATCTCCCCGCCTTTCGCTCTTCGCCTTTCCTCGCTTTTCGTCGCCTTTCGCCTTTGCCATCAACAGTTCGAGCTCGTCGCTCCAGATCTATTCGGCGGTCGCTCAGCTCATGGGCCTGCTTGACGTTTCTGTGCACTAAACCACTTATCCCCATGCAATATGCCCCGCCAGTTTCAATTGAATCGTGCGTCTTCCCCGCGTTATGTCGTCAGAAGCTAATTTCCCCAGGATGGTAAGACTGAAATTCAACCTGCACGATCATTCTCTGATACACGAAAAGCGAAGAGTGCCGCAAAAGGCGAGTGCGGTGTAAGTCCTACTAGAATTATCGTCTCATTATATGAATTGACCTAGAGCCCAAAGGCGACGGAATCCGTCCCTCCTGTTCCTCTTGTTCCAGGCTCAATCGGCGATGCCACTGGCCAAGCCGTGGTAGTACTTCATCTCCAATAGCTCCTTTGCAACACGATGCACTTCGAGGAGACTCAACTATACAGTCCCTCGTTTCTGTTCCACCACGCCTCTCTAACTCATTCCAAAGCTTTGATTTCGTTCCAACAGATGACCCCGAAGTAGCGTTACAAGATATTGAGCTTTTTCGACTATTTCGTCATTACACTGTTCATCTTGCTACTTGGTATGACCTGAATGATCATTCTCGCCATTTCACAGATCTTATTCCAGTGAAAGCGCGGCAGAATCCTCTTCTTTTGAGTGCCATCCTGGCTTTCTCGGCGGCTAGTAAGTGCCAGTCGAATACTGGAGAGCATATGGTGGAGAAGGCCGATTTCTATCATTTGCAGAGTATACGCATTCTTCTGCGGGTCACGAGTACGATTCAGGATGCAATCTCGAATGGTGAAACCTTAGCTGCCATATGCCTGCTTCGATCTTTCGAAATAATATCTCGTGAGTCGTGGCTTGCTAATTCTATCAAGGCGTGCTAATACTAAGTCCCTGCAGATAATCTTACGTCTCAAAGCCATCTTCAGGGCTGCTATTCTATACTGGCAAGCTATCCTACTCGACTTCAAGCAGAGTCTGGCCTTGCGCTTGCAGCATTTTGGAACTACCTTCGAGAAGATATTACTATGGCTTTAATCGAGCGGCGAAGGCTCATGATTGACTTGTCAGGCGAACATCTTCCACGAGAACTTTCCTTTGATGATGATCATGCAAATCACTTTACGGTTCTCTTGGGTCAAGTCATCAATAGCTGCTTCGGCGAAGACCAAGATCATTTCGATATGTCGACATTCAATGCATTTGAAGATAGCCTTCGGGCTTGGAGAGACCGCTTACCAGACTCTTTTGCTCCTATTACTATGAACGATAAAAATCAGAATGAGAGAGGTTTCCCATTCATTGGGACCCTCCATGGCTGGCATGGTTCGTTACATCAGCCCAATTCATTTAAGACGAGCAGTGGGTTGATTCTAGCACAGCTGCCGCAAGGCAATACTACCAAACCGCAAAGATCATCCTTCTTATCGCTAGACCCAATGATCAAGCCGCCTCAATAATGGATAAAATGGCACATATGATAAACATCTCAAAAGAGCTTGAAGATCGGGCATCTGAGATCTGTGCTTTAGCACTGTCAAGTGAATCCGAAGCTGTCTGGGTTAACTCTTTCGGGCCCATAGCCTTTTGTTCGTTGCCTCGCCCTTTATCTTGTGATTTTGGCTAATATCCTCCAGGTGGCTGTTTTCTTCGAGACCCGATCAAGATGAATACGATAATTGAGGCTGTACAGGTCTGGGGCACCCGGACTGGCTGGCCGGTCTCAAATATCGTCCGGTGCCTTGAGGACAGAAATGGCGACGCCGGACTCTGAGATCATACTTCTAAAAGGAGGATTATGAACGTGGTTCCGAAATTGAAAGGGAACTTTGCATCTTAATATAATAGCAGGTCATCGAGTATAGACCTCGTGACTCAATATAGTACAACCAAATATGCATGAATTTCACTTAAGACTGGGTATCTTCCATGCATCAAAAGTCCCACTCGCTTCCTAATGCAAAACGCCTCGTTAAGTCATCACAATTATCGTCCATCTGCTCATTCTGAATCACTATCGAGCACAAACCCCCCTCTCACTCGTCGTGATGGTACAACGGGTACTTCGTCCTCATCATCGTCCGCATTGTCAGGGACTGAAGGCTTGGATGGTTGGTTTCGGCCAAATGCAAGGTCGTCGTCAAACATGAGGTCATCTTCCGCGGATGTCAACGGGGTTTCTTCTTCGTCGTTAGCAATGCGGCCAACGGGACGGTCTTGCGGTGACCCAGGCGAAGCAGCGTCTACGTCGGCCATCAGGACATCCTCGTCATCATCGCTGAGGCCGTGGCTTTCAGCAGAGCTTGATCCCTGTCGGCGTCGTTTCGGCGCAGAGGTGCCTGTATCGCTCTTGCGCTTCCGCGCTGCTTTCTTGCCCTTTGCATCGGATTTGTCAACAATGCCGAGAGACATGGCCTTCTTGACGTTTTCCGCTTGTTTCTTTCGGCGCTGTTCTTCCAGTCGGAAGAATTCTTCATCTCCGTCTGCATCACTTTCTTCATCACTGGCATGAATAAAGAGGTCACTTTTGATCTTTGCCTGGCGGGCCAGGTTGTTTGTGAGACGAGCCTCACGTCGAGCCTCTACTGTCTCTTCGTCCAATGGCTCTTTTTCAGACGTGTTCTTGCTCTTCTTCTTGCGCTTCTTCTTTAACTCATCCGACGCGTTGGACTTGGATCGCGGGTTGGGAGGGAAGAGGACTTGATCGGGATCAATATCATCACCCTCAGAATCCGAGCCAAAGTTCACTCCGAACGGATCTTGCATGCCGCCATTCTTGGCATTTGCAGCCTCCTTGCGCTCCTGGAGAAGTTTGCGGGGGTCCTCTTGACCATCCATCTTGGGATTCACCATGATTCTATTGATCGTGTCGATGCTCTCTTGGAGGTCTTGCGATTTCAAAGTTGCGGGGATTACCCATGAGGCACCGGGGACGTCAGCCACACCGAGTCTCTCAAAGCCAGCAAGCTCCATGAGAAGACGAAGCTTGGAATTAGAGAACATAGCCTTTTGGCAGGATTCATCTTGCGCTTTGACCTCTGTAAATTATTAGCATTGCTCGTGTAGAACTAGTCTTAGGATACGTACGAATCATTGGGTTAGGAGCGCTGGTAGCTTCAGGGTCCTCAGCACGACGAGCACTGTCTTCGGCTTCCCAAGTCTCTCTCTCGGAGGCTGCTGAGCCCAAGACATCGACCATCCATTTGACAAGGGTCATCTGCCCATCGAGAGTAAGAGCACCAGCCACGATACCTACCTTGTCTTGTGATGTGGCATCATCCTGGTTGATATCCAACTTGGCTGGAGCACGTTTGACGTTAGAGATGGTCTGCTTCTCGTGGCCATATTCCAGATAGTAGGCAGTGGAGTTCATCTTGCTAAACAGCAACTCCGTGACCAAGCCTGGGCGTTGATCGAGTTTCTTAACAAGGCGTCGAAGGAGTTGCCGGACTAGCTCTTCCCATTCTCTGAAGGTAGGAATCGATGAATCCATGGCGCCTGGTCCTTTGATCATTCGGTGGAAAAGATTAATGATATCCAGACGGAATAGCAAGACAGACATCTCGTTCTTGAATGCCACGCGATAGAAGTAGCGATGGGCACGTTTCAGTTGCTCAGTACTCAGTTCTCGATAGAAACCAATGAAAGCAATGAAGGTGTCAACACAGCTCTGGTTGCAGAATTTGGCTGCGAAGCGCTTAAAGTCAAATGCCCGCTCCTTGGAAACTTGGGCAACGTCGACCATGTCTTCATCTTCGGACTTTTGCCCTTCGTCGTTGTCATCGCCGTCTTGCGCAGCTTGTTCAGCCTTCTTCTTATTGCGCCTGGCCTTGCGTCGAGACCGCACTTGCAAGTCAGTGTTCTCTTTTGAGTAACGCTCAAGCATTCGCAAGAAGACGTGCGCAAGCTCTGTTGCAGCATCTAGATAACCAAAGCCTTGGTCCTTGTATCCACGGACAATGGCAATGATTCGGTCGTGGGTAGTCTCTTCGTAGAAAATGCGATTCTGGATGTTCTCCGCAATTTCCTGATCCTCTTCATTTGGGGATGCAGCCATCTCCTGGACTGTAAGAAGAATCTGGGTAAAGCATTTCATCTGAGCAGTGACATCATCCCATTCCTTGGTATCAAGGCTGTTCTGCATGGCACGGTTGAGGGAAATAAAGGTCTCCTGGTTCAGGACACCAGCAACTAAGCCATAGCTGTCCGCCTCTGGAAGCTTGGCCGATTTGCCTTTCTGGGCCATTTGAGCGACCTGCCGTGATCGTCGGGCACGTTCAGCTTCGAGGAACCAGCCAACTGTGTAGAAAAATTGACGAGCGTTGATTTCCAGAATTCGCTCTGCTTCCCGCTCGATCGCCTTTCGAACATGCGTGAAGAGAGGGTTGAACCCAGAATCAAGGAACTCTTCGACAAAACCGCGAACATTTTTGGTTGCCGAGTGGGTGAGAGGTGTCGGCATGTTAAAATTGTTATTTTGAACCACGTCCTCTTGCTTCTTTCGAGGCTTTGGCTTATTCCATTTTTTACTTTCGTCCATTTTCTGGAAAGTAGACTGGTCGTCTCTGAGGATGTTCTGACCAGAGACAGTGGAGACCTTGGCATCATCTCTTTTGACCCAAATCATTGTTCCAAAACGACCATGGCGAGTTGGTGCATTCTTGGAATACTCTCTCTTAGCCAATGCCTCCTTCTTGAGAATATCTCCAAGCCCGCTTCCTCCACTGGTGTTTCGCTGGGTATCGTCCATGAACAATTTCTGCACATTTACTCCTTTCACGAGGTGGAACAAGATCTCCAATAGCACCACGTCCTGCAGACTGAAATCATCTCCCACGTTGGAGCACATTGTCAAGATGAGAGCGAAAGCATCCTGCTCGTGAAAGGCGTTTATAGTGGCTGATCTTGAAGTCTCTTCTTCCTCGCCGTCTGCAGCCAATCTAGAGTTGGTGGTAATTATAGTTATGTTTCGGAGGAAGTAAAGCATCAGCTTCAGGATACCCTCGTCTCGGGCCTCGCGCTCGGATCGTGGCATTGCCATGCTGGGAATAGCGATTCGGATAATTGTTCGAAGGAGATTCGGGCCTCCATACTTAAGCACGCCCTTCTTGTATTGAACTTGTACTTGCTGGAGGTATGAGGTGTGACGATGGTGGTTGACAGTCATTTGGCTGTGAAATTCGATAGGCCAGGTCAGAGGGACGAGAAGTTCCACTGCAAACAGATTAGTATCTCCGGTCACTCCAAATTAATCATTCCACTTACTGCATGCAAGAGCAACTCGAGTCATATGCTTGCTCTTCTGCCCACTTGCCCACCAAACCGATAAGATTGGCAAAAGATCGCCCGTCACCAAATTGGCCTCTCCAAGACAACGCGCCACGTCCATTCGATTGTTCTTTTCGTCGTAAAGTTTCAGCCATCGTTTTATATCGCGCAGACACGCGAGGGCATCGTCTCCCAAGACATATCGGTCCGGGTTCTCGCCATTGAATCCTCCAAGCTAAAACAGTCAGTGGAAGTACTTATACATCACGGTGGGCAGGACATACCGCAGTCACTAGTGTATACACATATGAGCGCACATCGGGGTCAATGACCTGGACGTCATGCCCCGGTGCAGCCGCGACAGGCTCCTGGTCCATGATTATGAATGGTGGGGGAAGTCAACCTTCGAATGTAGCTTAAACGGGCCAACGCGTATGGACGCGTCGGGACCGCTCGGCGATTCGGATAAACCGCGTTTCCAGCGTTGATTAGAAGGATTACGTAAGGCACGAAACGGCCGAAGATAACCGGTGACGTCGGAGCACATGAAGATCTATAAACACGAGTCTGTTCCTCGGATCTTCTTTTTCTCCTCAGGAGTCTATACGGATCGCTGGACTGTCGCCATGTTTGCCTCTTCTCTTCGCTCCATCTGTCGCAATGGCCCCGTGCTGGGCCGCAGCTTCTCTTCGACCGCTGCTACAAGCGCAGCCGAGGTCAAATCGCTGGGTGTAATCGGCGCCGGTCAAATGGTGAGTTCGGGAACTTCAACCCCGCCAGATGGTCTCTGATTATGTGAAAGGGCTTGGGTATTGCTCTTGTTGCCGCCCAGAAGGCTCAGGTTCCCGTCACTTTGATCGACAATTCACAAGCCTCGTTGGATAAGGGTCTCAAGTTCGCTGGTAAGCTCTCCAATGCGGGCCGAGGACATGCCAGTCCCCGGATTCCATGCAATTGGTCACTGACAGGTCCGCCACTTATAGATAAACTGCTTGAGAAGGATGTTTCCAAGCAGCGCATTACCCGTGAGGCTGCCGATGCCGCTCGGGGACTGCTGTCCTCCAGCCAGAAGATCGAAGACCTCTCTTCCGTCGACTTCGTGATTGAGGCGGTCCCTGAAATTCCCGACTTGAAGCGATCCATCTTCTCTCAATTGGCCCAGATTGCACCCAAGCACGCTATCCTGGCTACTAACACCTCTTCAATCTCCATCACTAAGATCGCAGCTGCTACATCGACAGACCCAAAGGATCTCCAAGCTTCTTCGCGTGTTATCTCTACCCACTTCATGAACCCTGTCCCAATTCAGAAGGGTGTCGAGATCATTCGGGGTCTGCAGACTTCTCAAGAGACTATGGATACTGCCATTGCTTTCGTCGAGCGCATGGGCAAGGTTGCTTCTGTCTCGGCGGACTCACCTGGCTTCTTGGCCAACCGCATTCTGATGCCTTACATCAACGAGGCCATCATTTGTCTTGAGACCGGTGTCGGTGGCCGTGAGGATATCGACAACATCATGAAAACTGGAACCAATGTTCCCATGGGACCTCTGGTTCTGGCCGATTTCATTGGCTTGGACACCTGCCTGGCTATCATGAACGTGCTTCACCAGGAGACTGGAGACAGCAAATACAGACCCTCTGGCCATTTACGCCGTATGGTCGATGCTGGCTGGCTGGGCAAGAAGTCCGGAAAGGGCTTCTATGACTACTAGATCACGTATCAATGTATTGAATATATCGGAGTCAAAAGTAGAATCTGAGTTGATTTATAGCGAAGGAGTACGTTTCTTTTATCTCCAGTGTGATCATACAATATCCATGGATTGCATTTAAGCCTTCTGGTCAGGCTTTTTGAAATATCCTTGAATGATGGCTCTTGACACAACGCTCCGTTCCAAGTGACTCAAATCAGCCATTAATCAAATACTTCCTCTTCTGTCACTTGTACGTCCCACCTTCTGGCGTAGTACCTCCTGGCGTGGTCAGCCTCCAAGGCTGTCAGTGCGGCATTTAAATCTGAACGCGCAGTATCTAATTCTAAACGCGCGGTATATAACCTTGCGTTCAAATTAGCAGCCTCCAGATCAATCTGGGCTTGATCGATAGTAGGTCGCCGGTACTGGTTTCCATGGACTTGGTTGCAGGAGCACATTGCTAATGCATTCCCACAGGTATAACTAATTCTTTGTAAACATCTAGCTTTCATAAAACAAGGAATTAGAATAAACATACCAGAATTCAGCCCTGCATTTGCATACAATATGGGCGCACCCGCCTAGCTTCTCCACTAGAAATCCGCAATTATAGCACCGCTGCCAGTTATTATCATGAGCAAGAGATAGCATTTCGGCAAGGCTGGGGTCACTTGTGCATTCTCGCTCGGGGTGGGCGAGACCTCGGCAATATAGGCAGATCAACTTTTTACAATGCGGACACTGCAGTGGCTTTTCTTTTGGCCCTATGTAGCGTGGGTGAATCCATTCACCGCAGCTTGGAGATGGACAGTATAGCCGCTCTTGTGCAGGGACGGCATGCTCGTCCTTTCGGTCGTAGTATACCCTTTGTTCTGAGCTCTTCATCGTCGATGCAACTTCTTGAGCAGGGAGCTCCTGGCCGCAACATTTGACGGGGAATTTATCATGGTCGCTTAGGGCGATCTTGCCCATTTTTCGGAGACATTTCGTGCAGTACTGGTGTTTGCATGGGGCGAGGATGAGTTGAGGATTTGGTAGCTTTTTGGTGCACGCTATGCATTCCCTTCAATTTATCAGTGGATTCTAGGAATTGGAATGTGCTGAGAGACGAACACTTTGCTTGATAAGCCATTTAGCCAAATTTCTTTTAACTTCTCTTTGAGCCCCGCGCGTGTTTGAGGTTGCTCCGTTGCCGTCGCGATATCTGACGCTGCGGGTTTGATAATTTCCATGCTTGCCGATCAAAGAATTTGCAATAGGTTTATATTGAAGCTGAGAACAAGAGTTGTGAGATTTCGATGAAGTCAGCAGGAGCTTTGGAATTGACAGCGTGTATCAAACAGGCGCGTTTGGCGACTCGCTGCAAGCAAGAGCTGACCCGACCTCTGGACAGACGAACGCTTGACCCCTCATACATTGGGACAGCTCTCTAGAAAGCTTTTCTTTGAAGATAGCCTGGTGTAAGCAGCGAGAAAGTAAAGAACGAGTAACACCAGCGTCATGCAAAATGGCGACTTTATTTACCGGCTTCGTCGACGGCCGCTTAACCAGGGAACCATGTCCTGATCACAACCATGGAACCTTTATCTTTCAAGAACAGATATCAACATCAATGCGAAACACATGGGTATCATTGTATTGCGTTATTCCTCAGATATGTAAACACCCCAACGCCAGGAAATGGTTGAGCTTTAATAGTTTTGTCACAAAGCCATTCAAATTACACCTGCAAACCGCCGTCCAGCCCATCCGGATCCATGCTCTTGGTACTCCTGTCGAGAAATCGCAACCCTGCCAAGCTCCTCTCGATTGTTTGCTAGGCGAGATCCGCCCATCCACGTAGAGATAATCGGGCTATTACGAATGTCAGTTTGTTGGTCCACGCCGCTGTCTCGTTGAACTTACTCTTCCGCTCGGCGCACTCTGACGACACAGTCCGCAGATGCAATCGGGCGCAATTCCGATTCACTATAGCGAATAATTGTTAGTAAAGTGTCTACCAAATTCAATCCTCGATGAACTTACAGTCTCTCCATGAAACCTGGGATGGAAGCATTGCCACCCACGACAAGAATATTCGCGAGGAATGCAGCGTGCAATGCAGCAGGAAGTACAGATAAGCTCTGAATAATCATATCTGGAATTCCAGCTTGTATCATTCCAATGTCGCCAGGGCTAAACAGCAGCTCCGGCACAGTGAAACGCTCGTTGCCCAGGACAAGAACATCTTCAGCGAGCGTTTCTGCGTCGAGTCCAGAGGCGGCGCCCTTTTTCTTCTTCGCGTGTATTAATGGGTCATGTGGTCGCGTGAAGCCCTTCCTGCGGGCATTAGGATCAGGCAGGACGTAGTCGACGACCACGCCCTCTTCAGTCTGGCGCTTGCGGTCTGCTTTCCACGTTCGTTCCATGTCCGCTGTGAAATCATTACTGATGAAACAAACTGCTTCCTTGACGTCATTCATAATGTACGTTTCGTCCACCATGTTGTACTGTCTCATCGACACGATCTCTTTCAGATAGTTTGTGAGATGTTTGCCTCCGATATCGAGTCGGCGAATCGCACGCTGGATAGCCTGTCCTCTGTATACCGGCGTTACTGTTGTATGTGAGTACCCGGAATCGACGACAAGTAGGCAGTCCTTGGGAAGAATTTCCGAGCCGGGCTTCGTAAGAGGATCTCCGAAAGCTGCGTGCATATCGTTCCAAGCGTTTAATGTCGGTCCTGTTCATTCCATACATTAGTACTCACTCAGCACATTACCATTCCAAACAACCCTGGTCTTACCCAAACATCTCACGTATCCTCCAAATCCCCATTCCTCCATAACCATCTCGTCCGCATTCCGTTGCAGAATAGGCATTGCGTTCGGCGCTTCAGTCAAAATAAGCGTTGTGTCCTCCGGCGCAGCAATTCGAATATTCTGATTCTTCGCAGTAGCCTTCTCTTCAAAGAAAGTCTGATCCCAAATCTCCCGCTCCGCTTCCCAGTTCACGATATATCCCTTCTCGACAGGCCGGCGGAACATAGCCTCGTTCCAGTCGGTAACCTGTGTTGACAACTGTGCGCCGATAACAATGCGATTGTCGCGAGTCTTGACGAGAGTATTCGGAATCGAGGAACAGCTCGCGAGAGCTTCTTCGGAGGACGATGCGGGATCCGCGGCGTAGCCTGCTTTCATGTTGTACGCGCCATTGTCGAGGACGAATGTCTTCTCTGGGAGATGACGCGCCGGCACATCGGGTTGTGCTTTTGCCGCCTTCCCAGAGGTGCGAGCTTTTGCTGTTCCCATTATTGCTAGTGGGGGGATTGAAGGGTTGACAGGCAAGAATCTCGAAATGATGCATGTGTTTGCATTGTTTGGAGGGATTATGGGGTTCTGCCGCGCGTCACCGTCTTCGCTGCAGGTATACAGTAAACTACTGATCGCATAAACAATATGAAGGCTTTCAGTGAACAAATTTGGTATGTGAATTATTGTATACAGTGAAGAAGCGAAGGTATTAATATATACAAAGCAAAGCTATGCAGCCAAGGGAAATAATTTCAATGCAAAGCGTCGTCAATAATCATCAACGACTTCAGCCTCATGCTCCCATTCTGGGAGCTGATCAGCTGGTATATGCTCACGCAGATATTCGAGCGTTGCCTCAGTGCCCTTGGCAACTATCTGCCATCGAGGCACACGGAAGCGGTTTCCTGAAACCTCGAAACGCCTTAATGGTGAGCCAGTGCCCCAATTCTTTGGAGATCGCTCGGCACCCAACAACCCAATCTTGGGGGGTAGTGCGTCGATGTCATTGTTGCTCACATCCAGAGCTTGCAATCCCTGCACAGCCTCAAATTCCAAGGTAGCGATCTTGTTGTCGGCTGCGAGGAAGCTTTTGAGGTTAGGGAACTTCTCTCTGATACGAGGAAGATCGCCAGAGAGACGGTTTTTAGACACGTCTAGTAGAGTAAGTGAAGGGGCTTGCAAGTGTGCTAGAAGATGCTCAAGAGTAGTCAAACCAGCACCACTCAGATTCAAAGTCTGAAGCTTTGGTAATTCCAGTGTCGAAGACAGGAGGTCGGATGCGCCCAGCGGGTTGTGAGAAAGATCCAGGTCAATAAGATTCTGTGCAAGAATCGCAAGTGTCGAAACGGGGAAAGATTGAAGCCCATTGTGCTGCAAATAGAGGCATCGAACATCTTGCACGTTTATCGAGTCCAGTTTGCCCGTATCCAGGTATGTCAAGTCAGAATGTGATCGATCAAGAACGCCTCCTGATTTGAGCTTCCATACCCCTTGGGCTGCTGGGTTTTCAGGTGCATCCGTGAATTGAGTTGCTACAGATCCCTCGTCGTCTGTGTCTAGAGGTTCGGGCTCACACCGGTTCTGCATATCTCTTTTGATGTCCTCGGTTTCCATATTTAGTAGTTTCCGCTCAACGAGGGGGTTATTAGCCACTCGCAATAAGGAGAGCGATTCCATGAAGCCAATCTTCTCGTCTAAACGGGTAATATCGTTTCCAGTAAAGTCGGCACTCTTGAGCTTCTGCAGGTCCACAAACCCGGATGGAAGCTCTGCCAAGCGGTTAGTCTCCGCGGAGAGGGTCAATAAAGACTGCCATGATGAAAGAGAAGGCAGCTTTTTGATACGGTTTATTCCAATGAACAGACTGTGTAAATTGGGCAAGGCCAATTCCTCATTGCCTGCGAAAATCTCCACGAGGTTGTTGGCAATGTTCAACGTCTGCAAGCTCTCCAAGCAGGCAACGGAGGAAGGAATCAATGTGCCACTCAATTTGTTCTTTGGAGCACTGAGGGTATTCAAAGGAACCTTGCTCAAGGCCTCAAATGGGAGAGAGGTCAGCTGATTCTCTGCAAGCTCCAATGTTTTCAGACGAGGAAGCTCGCCTAGCTCGTTTGGCAAGGTGGTAATGGCATTCCCTCGAACGTCAAGGGATTCAAGATCGCGAAGATTGCCCACAGCTGAAGGGAAGGGCCCCTCTAGCTTGTTATTTGCCAGCTTTAAATCTGAAATAGATGGGATCTGCATCACAATTTCTATATTCTCCATAGTGAGGTCGTTGTTGGAGAGATTCAGGAAGCGCAATTGATGCAGTCGTCGAATGCCCATAGGCAGTGAGCGAAGCACATTGCCGTGGAGGTCGAGCGACTCGAGACCTCCGAATTGCGGGCCTCTCTCATCGCTATCTGGATCAATGTCTTCTATATCCATGTCCGGGAATACCTCTTCGGCAATCTCAGCCAAGTCGTTATCGGCAGCAATGAACTTGACCAGGTCCACATTCTCAAACCAGTTGTCGGCCTTCTCTTCATCGAAGACGTACATGGATATCACCTCTTCGGGGATTTCGGTCAAAGACAAAGCTGCAATATTTAAGGTGCCAGAGGTACGCCCGCCATCTACTCGCTTTCGTAGGACATTCGCGTTGGAGCCCTTTGGCAACTGGTTGAAGGGGTCCTCAGCATCCATAGCATTCCATGTGTTAGAGACAGGTGATGGCTCCGGTTGGTCATCTTTCTGATTCAGTGCAGCCGCTTTCTTCGCCGCTTTAGCTTTGGCAATGGTATCGCGCAAGGCAGTTGACGATTTAGATGCTTTTCGCGAATCATTTTCAGCCTGCTGCTCGGGAGTGAGATCCTCTTGCAGGGACGATGCAGCCGACACATATCTCGATGTGGCTCTCGATGTAGCTGAAGGAGACTTTATGGAAGAAGGAGAATCCGTGGGCGATTTTCTTGTCTTGCGTACATGCAAGGGTCGCTCTGGGGGTCCCATATCGGACAAGGAAGACTTTGTTGAAATGCCCATGGAGGGGCGTGCCTTTGGTGTTGCTGTCGCTTTTTTAGGCGGTGCGCTTATATCTGAAGATTTGCTTGCTACCGCGATATTCTGTCTCTTGGGCGGCGGAGGCATTCTAGCAGCACTATCATCCGGATCAATAGAGCCTCCGCTGACAGAAGATGCCGATGCCACCGACATGCGAGAGCGCGACGGAAGACGAAGCTTAGAGACCGGTTGTGCCAAAAGATCATTTCCATTTTGATGGCTCGACGAACGCGACGGAGATCGGGAGTAGTTGGATACGTTGGATGGCGTACGAGACGGTGACCGAATGGGGCTTGCGCCATTGAAAAAGCTGGACTGCCTCCTCACCGAGACAGGAGACGGAGGAATACTGGACAAGGTCTCAATCGTCCGCTCTGACAACGATGGACGTGTACGACCCCGTGTCTCGTGGCCGGAAGCATCATCTTGTTTCGCTGGCGGGCTTCCTTCAGGGCTATATGACTCGTCTGGCTCAGCGGCATGCTCCTCCTGCTTTGGGAGAACTTCGGTTCGCGGTTTGGCAGGCGAGTAACGAGACTTGGGCTTTTGAAGCAGCGATTCGTAGGAAGGTCGGCGCAGGCGGCGGTCGTCTAAGCCAGGATCGGCCTGTAATCTTTCTCTTGAAGGCGAAGGACGAATGGATTTGGAGGTGGAGGAAGTTGGCAAGGGCAATCTCGAGGTCAGGCGAGGGATGCCACTTGGAGGGCGCGTGCCAATTCTCGACTGACCCTCCATGGCGCGCAACCCTTATAGAAGGAAATAGATCTCGGAAATCGGAGAAAAGGCCGTGACAGCGGGAATTGAACCTAAAAGAAAAAGGACGAATGCAACTGGTGGGGGTTCTCAGGGAGAGAGGGATGGATCGAGGCCCACTTAATGCACAGACGAGTTCATCCCAGGCAACGGGACTGATGGTTGTTTACTCGGGGAGCCCAGAGTTGCGGTTCCTTTTCGGCGCGGCAAGAGCGATAAGCGCCTCAGGCAGCGATCGCATAGATCCAGTACAGCCACGATGATAATGTTTCCTCGAGCGTCAGCATTTTGGCTTTACTGAGCCCCTCTAGTTACACTTTCCCGCAAAGACACAGAGGTGAGGGGCAATCAGTGTCTTACTATGGAATGTATGGGGGATCGCGTGGCAGAATCGTGGCAGCCATTCTATTAATATGTCTCCGTAGCTGGCTAGTACACTAGTACAGCTAGCTCAGGTACGGAGTTCTTCCTTCAAGATTACAGCTGGCACTGGGAGATCTATGGTGGGTAGTGTAAAAATCAAGGCATACTAGCGCACGGCCTGGGAAGAACTTGTCGTCATAATCTGGCCCTCTCGTCCCAGCTCTATCCTGACAATTCCTTTCTGACCAGCATCTTTAATTATTTTACAGAGTAGATAAGTGATGCATAGACCAGCGCAAGGTGAGACCCTGAGCCCGAGGCTGGACATAGACAGCAAGGGTAGCTGTAGGAAAAAGTAGAAAAGGTTATCGGTTGCCAGCCCAACATGCGCGGGCGCCTGTTCACGGCTGTTTACTTGCCCCGAGCGTCCCGTGATCGTCCCTCTAGCCGCATCGGGGAATGTGGATATCGTTTCCTGGTCGGTGATTGGCTGAAAGCCCAGATGGTTGGTGAAGGCTGGGCGCTACTTCCCCAGCCGCATGTCGCACTGCGCCGTTCCCAGCCTCCCAGCCCCCCTCCTCCACGATATCATCCACCAGCTGCCCGGCTTCACTTTCTACTTCTTCACTCTTCATCATCCCTACTGTTCCACTCTCCCTTCTTCACGCTACCCATTGTACCCGGCGCCACACATTTTTCGCGCCTTTGTCTCAATCTCTCTCCGGTAGGTGCCTGACCGCTTAATCTTATCGTAGATTATCGGACTGACTCCATTCCAGTGTGAGGACCCGAGTTCCCCGCGGTTGGCCCTTGTTGTCACTTCTTATCGATATCACCTGGCCATGTCTCAAAACACTCGCCTTTCTCAAAGTCCACTCGCTGCTCCAGCTGAGATCATCACGCCGGCAACTCCAGCCCGCAGAGCGACCTTGTCTCCATCGCCAGATCTCAGCGCTGGCTTCAAGCGTCGATCGTCGCAATCGGACAAGAAGTTCTTGTCTCCGCAACCCCTGTCCTCATCCGACATGACTCCTCCACCTTCAACTCAGATTCCTGGGGCACCTTTACGCCAATCCCGCTCTCGCTCTACTACTCCATCTCTCGCCGCCCCAGCAAACCTCGACAAGTCACTTTGCGATGCCTATGGCGCATCAGAGAACCTTCCCACCACTGAAGACATTGACAATGCCAGTGAAACCCAACTGCGCACCATTGCCAAAGATCTCTTAGCTGTCGCCCAGGATGCTCGCATGTCTGCCTTACATTTCAAACTGCAAAACAGCCTCGTCTCGTTCGCTAGTAACGAGGCTGTGAAGCGCGCTGAAGTAGAGCAGCACCTAGCCAAGCGTGAAGTTGAGATTCTGCAGAGTGCTGAGTATCGTCGATCTCGACCTGCAGAGCCCCTCACTCCCAGGCAGTCACAGTCAGTTTCTTCCGAGGACTACTTCAACGCTGTCCAGCGATCACAAGAACTTGAAAACGTCAACGCTGTGCTGGATCGTCGTCTCCGACGAGCCAAGCGCGCCATTGATGACGAAACCGCTAGGTGTGCTGAATTGACGGACAAGAACATCATGCTGAAGAAACGCATCGAAGAAAACCGCTCTCATTTCTCCCAGTTCTACAACTATGGCTGTTTATCGCCGGGAATGCAGAGTGAGATGCACAACATTTGCCGTGGTGAGCCGACCGACGGTCTGGCTGCTCTTCTCTTTGCCGACAAGTTCACCAACCGGATTCACGAGCCTAGCTACGGTGCTCCTGCTCTCCCCATGACTCCCAATCGCTCTTCCCAACGTGAGGATCATTACTCGACTCCTCACCAGGGCTCGACGGACCGTCAATATGACAGTGACAGCACTGTCTCCCTGTCTGAGGAAGAAAGTCTGCAGCCGCAGCATCCACAGGCTCGAAACACCGCCCCTAAGACCAGCAGCCTACTTCAGACAACGCTGTTTGGTAAGGTCAAGAAACCTGGTGTGGAACGCAAGTCCCCCAACAAGCGCAAGGCCGCCTCTGGTGAGAGTAGCAATACTCCCAAGAGAGCGCGCACCAGTGGTGGAGTTGGACTGGGTATTGAAACTTAATAGCCATTCACCCTCCCACCCTGGACTCATCTGTTCGCAGTCCTTGACACGACTAATGAACTAGCGTTGACTTTTTGCACTTGTTATGACCTGCTTCCCTCGGGGATCGTTATGAATAATGAACTTCATGTCCACATCCACCTCAAATAGCGTTGCTTCATTGCCTTTTGGATTTGTATTTTTGCTCCCTTTTGATATTCGACTCGCTCTTGGACCTGGTCCTTGTTTCGCAGAGTCTAGATAGACCCTTCCCGGGCTATCTTCACGGCGTTGGTGTTTTTCTAAAACGGAATTTGTTTTTGCTGGTTTTTGCTTAGACTCTCGGCCACTCGTCCGCGAGCTGCGCGAGAAAATTGTTCTCAAGAATTGGGGAATTTGCATCAGATTTGCATGCCCACGCAGGGCTGTACACTAGTCTAGACCAATCAATTGTATCAAAGGAGAAATTTAAAAAGACCCATATCACAATTTTAGTCATCAAGTAGCCCACATTTAATTCAAAAAATGACGTTTAAGAGATGTTAGCTCGTGTCGCATAACCTACGATGTGCGCTGTTGGGAGCAAACGGCTTTACTTGGAGTCCGAGAACAGGTTGAAAAGACCCGCTTACTCATCATTTTGCCAAAGGCGGGCTGAGTCAGGAGGGCCCGAATAGGACTAGTTAGGGCTCGCTAAACGAGGCGGTGAACTGCAAAGCGGGCCACACGAAAATTGGACACCCGAGTCTTTCTTGAAGGTGAGATTTGACCAGCATCCCTCCGACGACCACGCTCGATCCCCATCCGTCACCATGGTGCGTTACCCCCTCGAAGATATGATATGGAAAGAATGGAATCAAGGAAACGAGTCTATCTCGTGGATTCCGTGGATTCTGGGTTATTTGGTGGAATTCGACGGCTGATGAAATATGTCTTGCGGTTTATAGGCGATCAAGCACAACAACCAAATCCAGAAGAACCGTGAGTGCCCACCCACCACTGCGCCTTTCGAAGCTTTCTTTACTGCGACCTGCATTGCGACTCCAAGGATTGATTGACTAACTGTCTCAATAGACTTCCGCAAGGACTGGCAGAAGCGTGTGCGCGTGCACTTCGACCAGGTACGATCTCGAAAAAATCTTTCCCCCTACCACCACCCCGCCAATCGACCCAACGAAATCGACTGGACCTGGATGGATGGAATTTTTTGATTGGAAAGAAGGATTTGGACTAACATCGAATTTTTCGCAATTTACAGCCCGGCCGTAAGCACCGTCGTCGTGAGAACCGTATCGCCAAGGCTGCTGCCGTTGCTCCCCGTCCGGTTGACAAGCTGCGTCCCGTTGTGCGATGCCCTACCGTTAAGTACAACCGCCGTGTCCGTGCCGGCCGTGGTTTCACCCTGGCTGAGCTCAAGGTAAATTCGAACCCTGCTTAAACTTGCGCCTCAATTCCCGGAATCATGGACTTATACATTTGCGTCTACAGGAGGCCAAGATCCCCAAGAAGCTTGCTTCCACCGTCGGTATCAGCGTCGACCACCGCCGTACCAACTACTCCAAGGAGTCCCTGGTCGCCAACGTCGCCCGTCTGCAGGACTACAAGGCCCGCCTGATCCTCTTCCCCCGCAAGAGCGGTCAGTTCAAGAAGCTCGACTCTTCCGCTGAGGAGGTCAACGCCATCAAGGCCGCCACCGCTGACGGCAAGCGTGAGGGTGTTGCTACCCGTGTTGAGGCTACCTTCCCCATCGTCAACCCCGCTGAGGAGAACGCCGTTACCGAGATCAAGCGCAGCGACCTGCCCAAGGGTGAGGAGGCCGCTTACCGCCGTCTGCGTGACGCCCGCGCTGAGGCCCGCCACCGTGGCAAGCGCGAGAAGCGCGCCAAGGCCAAGGCTGAGGAGGAGGCCAACGCTAAGAAATAAGTGTGATAATTTTCTGCTCGTGCTGATGATGATGATCGGGTCGGTTTTCGGATCGGGGTTGAGTGTATTGTGGCATGGCGTGGCGCCTCTTCCTTTCCTCCTTTCAAACTGATTCCCTCTTCCCCTCCTACCAACCCTTTGCCCTTTTTGTCTCTAAAAATGAAAGAACTCGGAAGATCCTCTGAAATGCAAAACCGCCCAATACTTTTCAATCTTGATTCTTTTCTCATTTAGTATTACTGTGGATAAGGATGTTGGGATTGCCCAGCGGGAGATGCTTTCTGGCAAAAATGGGGGGTCGGTTTACGCCGTTATCAAAATCTGGGGTTGTAACGTTGACTGGGTAATCGAAGGGGCGGTGCCATTAAAAAAGCCTCCTGCTATCTCAACCGATCGCATCCAGGCCCATTGTTTCAATAAAATGATATCCTTCGTTATGAAAAGATTCAACTTCTTAACAGTCGTACATGACCAACCTCCTTACTAGTACAAGGCCTCGATCATCTTTACATATCTCAACACATGGATAGTAATCAGGCATTCTCAGAGCAGCTCACTAGGTGTACTCGAGAGCGCATATTTGGATGTATTCTGAGATCTCGCATAGGGGAGATTCGCAAGACGCGCAGAATGGGAAGGCAGCTCGGTTGGTTTACCAAGCGCTGGGTTAGGAACAAGTACTTTTTGTATTCAAAACTCGAAGACTAGAGGCGTATGCGCAAGTATTCCATATAAGCTTTGGTACGAATCTCAAAATTCGCGTTTAAATGTTCCTTTTCCATTGGACCTCGAGGTTGCCCTCAGTGGGCCAAAATATAGTGCTAGGGCCACAGAGTCGTGACAAGAAATATATCTGGTATCCAATGTGTAAGCTCGGACTTTCTAGCACAAAACCCGGACCATAGAGTCTAAGAAGGGTTAAATGACAATTAAATCCACTATGATTTCTAAATGTTGTTAGATTTCTTCCGATGGATCGCCATTTGACGGGTTATAGCGCGGCTACATGTCAAGATGAAGATGCGCCGAGGTCACGTGCCCAAGCGATTTTCTACTTGTATGCGCCTATATGTACTGGAAAATGTCTGGCGGGTGGGGCTTTCCTTTCCTGGGTGCCGCCGCTTTAATGAGGGCGCTCAGGCTCAGGCTCAGTGAGTAAATTTCAGCACGAGCTCAGGCTCAGGGATCGGGTCAGAAATGTCATGTGACTGACTTCACATGATCAGTGATCGCTCACTGAGCGATCAGGCCTGCTCAGTGATTGATCAGGTCCACTCAGTGACCACTCAGTGACCATTCGGTGACTAATCACATCCGAATCTTCTACGTCCAATCAAAGTCTGTCTTCTTTCCGCTGTTTGCGCTATTCCTAAACAGGTATATACACGGG
Organism: Tympanopsis confertula; assembly: GCA_026745395.1. Taxonomy (NCBI): domain Eukaryota; kingdom Fungi; phylum Ascomycota; class Sordariomycetes; order Coronophorales; family Scortechiniaceae; genus Tympanopsis; species Tympanopsis confertula. The sequence continues at coordinate 368 of JAOYNU010107775.1, read as the reverse complement.
TCATTTATACCGTGACCACTAGCGCGGAGTTCTGCGTGCCTACTGTAGACATTCAGCTCGCCCTTCACTACGTCAGCTTAGCTCCTAGGAGACGCTACGTTTAATAAAACGGCCGGTATATTCCAGAGGGGTATTCTTTGTATCACATGTGAGCCGATCTAATAACCCCTGGTCAAAAAGAAGGGTCACCTATTAAGGCAGGCTCTGCCGCTACTCTGACTGATGCAAATCGTACATGCTTTTTCCATGTTTTCATCATCATAAATAGATTCACCCATCCTGGCCTTCTCAGAGCTCCTGATATCTCAATATGGGCCAGAAAGGCTATTTTGCCACGCAAGATGATCAAGCCAAAGAAAGACGACGTC
>JAOYNU010107664.1:0-36393 GCA_026745395.1 Tympanopsis confertula | reverse complement strand
GAGAAGGCTGGACTTATTTTAGGCGCCCCCCCCCCCCCCCCCCAGATCCTGGCTGAATACTCACGTCGTCCATCGCAGTTCGTCGGCCCCTCCCCAGATGTTATCCAGGCTCTCGGCGACAAGGTGTCTGCTCGCAAACTCGCCATTGCCGCCGGCGTCCCCGTTGTCCCAGGCACGCCCGACGCCGTCGAGGACTTTGAGGCCGTCAGGACCTTCACCGACCAGTATGGCTTCCCCATAATCATCAAGGCTGCCTATGGCGGCGGCGGCCGTGGCATGCGCGTGGTCCGAGACCAGGAGAGCCTGAAGGAGTCCTTTGAGCGTGCCACCTCGGAAGCCAAGTCGGCCTTTGGCAACGGCACCGTCTTCGTCGAGCGATTCCTCGACAAGCCCAAGCACATCGAGGTCCAGCTTCTTGGCGACAATCACGGCAACATTGTCCATCTCTACGAGCGCGACTGCTCGGTGCAACGCCGCCACCAAAAGGTCGTGGAGATTGCCCCCGCCAAGGATCTTCCCGCCGAGACCCGCGACGCCATCCTCGCAGATGCCGTCAAGCTGGCCCAGTCGGTCAGCTACCGCAACGCCGGCACCGCCGAGTTCCTCGTCGACCAGCAGAACCGCTACTACTTCATCGAGATCAACCCGCGCATCCAGGTCGAGCATACCATCACCGAGGAGATCACCGGCATCGACATTGTCGCCGCCCAGCTGCAGATCGCTGCCGGCGCCACGCTCTCCCAGCTCGGCCTTACCCAGGACCGCATCTCCACCCGGGGCTTCGCCATCCAGTGCCGCATCACCACCGAGGATCCCAGCAAAGGCTTCCAGCCCGACACGGGCAGGATCGAGGTGTACCGCTCGTCCGGCGGCAACGGTGTCCGCCTGGACGGTGGCAACGGCTTCGCCGGCGCTCTCATCACCCCTCACTACGACTCCATGCTCGTCAAGTGCACATGCCACGGCTCCACATACGAAATCGCCCGTCGCAAGGTCCTGAGGGCTCTCGTCGAGTTCCGCATCCGCGGCGTCAAGACCAACATCCCTTTCCTGGCTTCCCTCCTCACCCACCCCACCTTCATCGACGGCAACTGCTGGACCACCTTCATCGACGACACACCCGAGCTGTTCGGCCTCATTGGCGGCCAGAACCGCGCCCAGAAGCTCCTCGCCTACCTCGCCGATGTTGCCGTCAACGGCAGCAGTATCAAGGGGCAGGTCGGCGAACCCAAGTTCAAGGGCGACATCATCCATCCCGTCCTCCTCGACGACGACAGCGGCAGGGCGCTCGATGTCACCCAGCCGTGCAAGAAGGGCTGGAGGAACATCATTGTCGAGCAGGGACCCAAGGCGTTCGCCAAGGCCGTGCGCCAGTACAAGGGCTGCCTGCTGATGGACACCACCTGGAGAGACGCCCACCAGTCCCTCCTGGCCACGCGCGTGCGCACCATCGACTTGCTCAACATCGCCAGGGAGACGAGCCACGCCCTGCACAACCTCTACTCGCTCGAGTGCTGGGGCGGCGCCACTTTTGATGTCGCCATGCGCTTCCTCTACGAGGACCCCTGGGACCGCCTGAGGAAGATGCGCAAGCTGATCCCGAACATCCCCTTCCAGATGCTCCTGCGTGGCGCCAACGGGGTCGCGTACGCCTCGCTCCCGGATAATGCCATTGACCATTTTGTGGATCAAGCCAAGAAGGCCGGCGTCGACATCTTTAGGGTCTTTGATGCACTCAACGACATTGACCAGCTCGAGGTCGGCATCAAGGCCGTCCACAAGGCTGGCGGTGTGGTTGAGGGCACCGTCTGCATCTCGGGAGATCTGCTGGCAAGTGCAACAATTCATCATCTCCTGCTCACGACGTACTCTTTCCTAACTTGTTATTTTTTTAATCATCTGTCTAGAACCCCAAGAAAAAGTACAACCTCCAGTACTACCTGGACCTCGTCGATCGGCTCGTCGCCCTGGATATCCACGTGCTGGGCATCAAGGACATGGCCGGCGTCCTCAAGCCCCACGCCGCCACGCTCCTCGTTGGCTCCATCCGCAAGAAGTACCCGGATCTCCCTATCCACGTGCACACCCACGATTCCGCCGGCACCGGTGTCACCTCCATGGTTGCCTGCGCCCATGCCGGTGCCGATGCCATCGACGCTGCCACCGACAGCCTGTCGGGCATGACTTCGCAGCCCAGCATCAACGCCATCCTGGCCTCCCTCGAGGGCAGCGATCTCGACCCTGGCCTCAACGTCCACCACGTCCGCGCCCTCGACACGTACTGGGCCCAGCTCCGTCTTCTCTACTCGCCCTTCGAGGCCCACCTCACGGGCCCCGATCCCGAAGTGTACGAACACGAGATCCCGGGCGGCCAGCTCACCAACATGATGTTCCAGGCGGCGCAACTCGGCCTCGGCTCGCAGTGGGCCGAGACGAAGAAGGCGTACGAGGCGGCAAACGACATTCTCGGCGACATCGTCAAGGTCACGCCCACGTCCAAGGTTGTCGGCGATCTGGCCCAGTTCATGGTGTCCAACAAGCTCTCGGAAAAGGACGTCAAGGATCGGGCCAAAGAACTCGACTTCCCCGGCTCGGTGCTCGAGTTCCTCGAGGGCATGATGGGCCAGCCGTACGGCGGCTTTGCCGAGCCGTTCCGCTCAGACGCGCTGCGTGGCCGCCGCAAGCTCGACAAGCGGCCCGGCCTCTTCCTCGATCCTGTCGACATGGTCAGGATCAAGCGCGAGCTCGGCAAGAAGTTTGGCGGCCCCGTCAGCGAGTGCGACGTGGCCTCGTACAACATGTACCCCAAGGTGTTTGAGGACTACAAAAAGTTCTGCGTCCAGTTCGGCGACCTTTCGGTGCTCCCGACCAAGTACTTCCTCTCGCGGCCCGAGATCAACGAGGAGTTCCACGTCGAGCTCGAGAAGGGCAAGGTGCTCATCCTCAAGCTTCTGGCCGTCGGCCCGCTCAGCGAGAACACGGGCCAGCGCGAGGTGTTTTACGAGATGAACGGAGAGGTGCGCCAGGTGACGGTGCAGGACAAGAAGGCATCGGTCGAGAACGTCAGCAGGCCCAAGGCCGACCTGACCGACTCGAGCCAGGTCGGCGCGCCCATGTCTGGTGTGCTGGTGGAGCTGCGCGTGCACGAAGGCTCCGACGTGAAGAAGGGAGACCCTCTTGCCATTCTCAGCGCCATGAAGATGGTGAGTCTCTGGGCGCACTCTTGTACGAGCCTGGCCTGTCGGATGCTAACTCTGTGTGTTAGGAAATGGTCATTTCGGCACCGCACAACGGCAAGGTTTCTGGTCTTTGCGTCAGGGAGGGAGACTCGGTCGATGGGTCCGACTTGGTATGCCGCATCGTCAAGTAGGGCGACGGCGAATGTTGAATGGGACTCGAGGGGGTTAAGCATGGATGCAAAAGCGACTGGGCAATGTGTATTTACATGGAATGAGTGCTCTTGAAATGCTCACTGGAGAATAAATGCCATGATCAAAACCGAGTGATATTGGGGAATCGTAGTCTTGACGAACTAGTTCATGAAACAGGCCCAAACGGGAATTTGTCGAGCGTCTATATTCATTCAAGCCGTACCATGTAGTCATGTTATCTTGTGCTGCCGTCCTGTCGTATACATTTCCCAGCCCTGCTCCGCGTGCGCGCACCTCTCTGCCCAAATACAAATGTCCTCCCCTCCACAAGTCTCGCGGCGCTTTATTGCTTGATCCCAGCAACAACAGCCTTGGCCTTGTCCTTGACGTCGGCTGCCATGGCAGCGGCGGCATCGCTTGGGGATTCGAGGGCGGCCTTCTCCTTTCCTCCCCAGTAGTGGTAGTTGAGGAAGCGGTAGCCCTGGCTGAGCTGGGAGCACTCGTTGATAAAGTGGCAGCCAAAGAGGAGGTAGTTCTTGGGCGTGACGGCGAGGGAGTAGCGCATGAAGACGGCGGAGTAGACGACGAGGGCGCCCGTCATTGTGCCGGAGATACTGCCGCGCGTGTTGTTAGTAATTTTTTTTGACATGGCATGTATAGTATAATACAATATAGTATGATATAATATGGTACATTGCGCAAGATAGGGACAACAGACTATTCGGGGCTCTTTTTGGCATCGGCTATCGCAGCCATGGGAATGCCAAAGTTACTCGCGGGTCCCCACTGATGAAGCTGTTAGCATTTTTTATGCCCTCCTTTCTTGTCCGGTGCGTGTTGGATAATACAAAATCTGTGTCATCAAACGTGGTCAGGTCATGGACGAATGCACAGTGGAGGAGATAAGACAAAGAGAAGGATGGTCCATTTGGCACAAGACACTTGGTATTAACGGCGGGCTGTCGACCTCGTTTGAAGAATCAAGCATTGCGTATTTGACGTGTGCGACCAGTGGCCATTCATTCCATAGTGTTCGCTCTCTTGCGAGTCGATCGAGTCGCCTTCTCCTCTGGGAGCGGGGATTTCGAGATTCGGGATTGGAGCCTCGATGCTCGCGAATCGGAATCACACAGGACGAGCAGCGCAGGACTTACGAGTAGAGCAGAAGTAGTCCGTGTACGGGTTCGAGCGGATCCGCGCATTAATCGCCTTGACGACTGCCGCCATGGTTGCCGATTTTCCGGGTTATCGCCTAATGTCTCTTGTGCGTTGTGGCTGCACGACGACTTGACAGCAGAAATGGAGTCGGTCTGCTTCTGCGTTTGGGTTGAGGGTGTTGGCGATGTCGATGTCGACGTCCGACGTTGATATTACAGACAAGTCAGATTGATATTACAGGATTTTCCATCGTGACAGTCACGTGACGCGATTCGGCACCCCCATTCTCCGAGGATTCGCAGACAGTGATGATTTATAGACAAGTGATGGACACTGTTGAGCGTTTCGTCGTCGCCCGACTTTACCAATACTGGCTAAATCCATAAAGCAGATAGATGCAATACAGCCAGCCCGCACACCGTAAAACCGTAAAACTCCACCCTGCAGCCATGCTTGTGATTCTTCCCATGGCCATGCCATGATCCACCAGTGCCAATGCCATATAATCCAAACTCCCTGTAACGCATCAGTTTCATGAGAGGTACCGGTACGTGGGCGCGGCCGCATCCTCGACCCGTTCCATGTACTCTCGCGCTATCAAGTCCTCGATCCTCTTCTTGACGAGGACGACTTCGGGCTTGAACCGACTCGCGAGCTGAGAAATGACCTCGCTGACCAGCTGCGAGTGTCCAAGAATCTTGCGTTGCCTGGTTGGAAAGAGAGAAGAAGAAGAAGAAGAAGAAGAAAAAAGTCAGAATACATTGCATGCCGAAAAGAGGGTGTGGAGAGAAACGCACTTCATGATCCGAACAACTGCCGCGTCGATGATATACGCTCTGGTCTTGGCAGCCGCGTCTTCGGTATCCTTTCTTTCCGTCGTATCCTCCACCTTGCTGGCGGAATTGCTGGTGGCAGTCTTGATCTTGTGCATCTTGCTGGAGAATTCCTTGTTGAAACGGAACTTGTCGCCGGGCTGTGCCGACTTGCTCATGGGCTCCTTGATCAGGACACGCGACCGGGGAGGGATCGACAGCGACCCGAGCGTCTTCTGCAGCTCGCGCGCTGGCATGCCCGTCCGTTGCTGTATCTCCTCGAGCGTGAGCGCATCGTCGCCCACGTCGTTGAACAGCAAAAGAACGATCATGCCGTACGTCGACACGTTGAGCTCGTACATGCGCGGCTTCGACAACGCCGACGACTTGCCCGGCACGGCGGGGAACCTGCAGACGATGTCGGCATTGCCGCTGGAGTCGACCCATTGGAGCTTGCGCCCGCTGCGGGTCTTGAGGTAGAAGGCCAGAATGCTGGCATGGAGCTTCTGTATCTCGGCCGGGTAGACGCATCTCGACTTGGCCGAGAGCCCCTCGATCTCCCTGGGCCAGCAGTTGGACGTGAGGATGTTGATGGACACGTCCAGGGACGTGTCGGTTTTGGACTGGGACGTGTGTTGGCGGTATGCCTCCGACAGCTCCTGGGACGTGATGAGATCCTTGAACATGCCCTCGAACCTGCTGGTGAACTGGTTGCCGAGCTCTTGCTTCATGCGCGCAATCATCTCCTTCTCGACGTCGTGGCTTTCCGACTTGGCGCCGAGAAGCCGTCGGGCGAGGTGTTTCTGATAATAGCGCTCAAACATGTCCTTGTCGGAGAGATAGCGGATGACGACGACGGCGTTGGCCAGTATCTGGTCGACCTCGGTCTCGGTCTTGCCGCGGATGCCCTTTTTGAGATTGTCGTCGACGTACAGGGACACGAATTCCGAGGCGCGGGCGAAGCGCTCGATAAACTCGGAAAAGGCCTTTGACATGGCCGTCTGCAGCAGCAGGTCCTTGTTGAAGCACTTCTCCCACAGGCGATCAAACTTGGACTTGAGACCCAGCACGTCATCCACCCACCTGATGGCTGCTGTGGTTTGCTGTGCCGACTTGTCCGCGACCGTCGTCGCCGTCGTCGCCGCCGCCGCCGCCGCACCAGCGCCCTGGTCTGCCAGTGTGCCGAGGATCTGCTTCTCGACTTCCAGGCCGAGCTCCATGATGCGCAGTCTGACAGCGTTGACCAGCACCTGCTTCTGGGGGTCGACGCGGGAAACGAGCACGTAGAGGATTTGGAGCTGCTCCTCCTTGTTGTTGTCGATCATGGACTTGAGGCCCGACGACTCGAGCGAGGCAAACTCGGCGAGGTGATCTGCGATCATGGTCTTGTCGATGACCTTTGTGATCTTGTCCCTGGTGAGGAGCGACAAGGTTGTGCCGCACCGCTCCTGCTCCTCCACCAGCCTGTTCCTCGTCTGCATCAGCCACGTCCCGGCATCGCCGTCCCTGAGCAGCCTCTCGCACTCGTGCCTGAAAAAGACCTCGCTCTGGCGGAGGAACTCGGGCTCGAACGTGGTGAGGTAGAGTTTCTGGTCCTCTTTCTCGTCCGAGTCGGTCTCGTATAGCCCCTCGAGCATGTACATGTTGGTGCGGATGAGGTTACGGTCGATGACATCGCCCTGGCGCTCCATGGTGATCTGGTCGATGACGACCGAGTTGAGGATGCTGAACACGGTCGGGCCGGTCGAGTCGCTGCCGAGCGCAGACTTGAGAATGTGGTCGCGGAAGAGCCCGACGGTGGCGAGGAATATCGACGGCCGTTTCATGTCGGACACCCAGTTGCGCTCCAGGTACATGAGCACGTCGGCCGTCATGTTCATGCACATTTTGTGGTTTTCCCAAATCTCCTTGATGCCGCGCAGAAACCGCTCGCCAGCCTGCCGCCGCTGCGCCATCGAGGTGCCGGGCCCCTCGGACAGGGCAATGCTGACGAGGTTCCTGGTGACGAGATCTTTGATCTCTGGGATGACGTTGTCGCCGAACCACTTTTCCTCAAAGGCCTTGACGGTATCGTAGAGGGCAGATGCCTGCTTGTTGAGAACGATCTTGTACGAGGCGCGGTAGAGCTGCTCGAACGATAGCTTGCCGCAGTTCTTGTTGTGGATGTCGGTAAGGGCCGACTTGAGAACTTCCCAGGCCGGGTCATCTTGTGAGTTATCGCTTCCTGCGACAGGCTATCACGTCGTAAGCTTCTCTCTCTCTCTTTATCAAGCTGTCGTCGCCAAATCGAGCCAAGCCCAGCCTGAGCAACTCACGCGAATGATCCTCTTGGGCGGCCGTATCCGGCTTGGCTTGTTCATGGCGACCAAGGGTTTCCCTCCTCAGCTGTGGAGTAGGGCGACGATCTCTCCGCACCAACGCCAGATCCGAGTTGTTGTTGATGATGCTTGGGAACGATGGATTGTATTTGTGAAGGGGCTAAATGGGTATCGCTGTTGGTAGTAAAGTAATTCGGTCGGCAGTATCCGTATACACGTTTGCTATCGGCTCGACAGTCGCGAGTAAGAAGAGCGGGCGAGAAAATAAATGCTTTAATAAAGCTCTCAAGTCCAAATTGGCAACCCTCGTCCACCAGGCACGTCGCGATAAGCATATCAGACTATCTAATCAGCATGTGATTTAGATTTAGTAAGTCCCGTTATCACATGACCACTTCTATTCAACTACGTCATCCTATATTCTATTTCTTCTTTTATTTCTTCTTTTATTTCTCCAACCGTCGCAACGCAACGCAGCAGATTCATTCCTCCAAACATGGCCTCACGACGCATCCCCCGCCTCCTTCGACGCCTTTCCGTAGCCACACCACCACGTCCAACGGCACGGCCGCTCCTCCTCCCACCCCTCGCCCGCCTGGCGCATACGATCCCACGCCCACTCCCACAACAACACACTGCTACTTCATCATCTTCATCTCCATCCGACACCTCCCGCGTCCAGACACAGCCGCACTACCGCCTCACCTTTACCTGCGTGCCCTGCTCGACGCCGTCCACGCACCACATCTCCAAGCAGGGCTACCACCACGGCAGCATCCTCATCACCTGTCCAAAGTGCCACAACCGGCACATCATCAGCGATCACCTCAACATCTTTGGCGACCGCAAAGTCACGGTGGAGGACCTCATGCGCGAACGGGGCCGCATCGTCAGAAAAGGCACGCTGGGCGCCGGCGGGGATATCGAGTTCTGGGCCGAGGCGGACGAGGAAAAGGGAGACGACGGCGGCGCGGGCATCTCGGGGAACGACCTGGGAGGAAGGCAGACAAGTGGCCAGGAGACACTCTGAGATAACACGCAAAACCAATCCAATCGGTCTTGATTTTATACCCAATTATCCTCAGCAGATAGATATAGCGTGTGCAGGCATCCAAGCCACTTGCCATTGATGTGTAAAAATAATATATGTAATTCATTGATGTTACCTTCATGATTCATCTGATGCATATAATCAGCCACATGATACAGTCCCCAGACACGTGAACCGATGGCTGTACGTGTGGGTATGATACTACCACTGCTTGAAAGCGTGTCTTTTGGCCTTCTCCTCCTTGCCCCTCTCCTTCTTCCTCGCCTTTTGCCTCTCGACCTTCCTCTTCTTGCCCTCGCCAAACCTCTCCGGCCGCGTCACCGCCTCGATCTTGCGCTTGCTCGACCTCCCGATTCGCCTCTGCCTGACCCCCTCGCGCACAGCCAGCAGCTGCTTCGAGTACTCTGCCGTCCCAAGCCGCTTCTGCAGCGCGTCCATCATGATCTGCGCGCGCGCGCGCATCTTTTCGTGCTGCGCCTTGAAGGCCTCGTCGGTCGCGTAGGGCGCCGGAATCGACGGGTCCGTCAGTTGGTGGAGCGGTGTGAGGAGGGTGCGCAGCAGTGGCAGCAGGCGTTCGGGCGGGAGCCGCCGGGACACTGTCTCAAAGACCTCCATGGCTGCCACCTTGCCCTTGATTGCCGCGTCGCGCGGCGGTATCTCCTTGCGCAGGATGGCCGAGAGGCGCCAAAAGAGGTGGTTGAGGTCGTTGCCGCGCTTCTCCTGGACCCCTTCCTGATCTTCTCCCTGGTCTTCTCCCTGATCTTCTCCCTGGTCTTCTCCCTGATCTTCTCCTTGATCTTCTTCGTGTTCTGCATCGACATGACCGTCGGCGAGTCTTGGGCCGAGAAAGATGAGAACCTGGGCAGCTTCATTGGCAACAGCGCCGTCAATGTTGTCGGCGTTGAGGATTGCGAGGCTTCGTCGGACAAAGTCTCTGATCTTGGCGCTGCCCAGCTCCGCGCCAAAAGAACCTTTGAGGATTGCGGGCGTCGACGCGCTGCTGCTGCTGCTGCTCTGCTGCGCAAAGTCGGCGAGATACAAGCTGACAAGGCTGATGGCGTTCAGCTTCACAGACGCGTCCGGGTGCTCCAGGCAGGCATTGACGTCGAGCCAAATGTGCTCGCACCTGGCCGCCAGCAGATGGGCCGGGAACTTCTCAACCAGCACCCGCACCATCTTCAGAGCGGCGTTGACCAGGTCCACGTCCGGGTTCGCGCTGCCGTCGTGGTCCGGCTTGAGGATGGCGCCAGCCCTTGTGAGCGCAACCCCCAGGCTCTTGTGGTCGTTCCTGGCACTCTCCCTGCCATCGAAATAGTACGCCAGCCCTTGCACCCCCAGCCTCGTGACGGCAGGGTTTTCCTCGTTCTCGATCCAGCCCCGCAGCAGCGTCATGAACTGCTTCATCCGCTCCTTGTCGGCCTTGGAGAAGGTCTGCTTGACCAGCTCGGCGGCCGCCGTGCGGCATCTTTCCGAGTCGTCGTTTGCAAGCACAAAGACCAGCGGCAGGAAACACGTCGCCGCCACCTCCTGCACAAACTCGTCCGACGACTTCATCAGCAGCAGGTGCACAACCTCCATCACCGACAGCCGGCCGCCTTCCCTCTCGTACCTGAGGTTGGCAATGATAAAGTTGAGCTGCTTCGTCCAGCGGGCCATCTTTTGAGGGTACTCCCTGAGGAACTGGAAGAAGGCGCCGCGCGCGAGGTCTCGCGTCTCCTTGTCGTCGTTGGTTATCATGACGGTGCCGGCGTAGTCGATGGTGTCGTAGACGGCCGCCGTCTCGACCTTGCGGTCCAGGACCGACCTCAGGAAGCTGAACGAGACGTGCCGGTAGAGCGGCTGCGTCAGGTCGTCCTTGATCTTTGCGAGCAGCATGTCGACGGTGGCGTCCCTGACGACGACGTCTCTCCTGTCTCGCAGGATCACCGACAGGAGCTTGAGAGCCGACTGCGCGAGATCGGTGGTGACCGACGCGGCCTCGGACACGCTTTTTGCAGCCTCCCTGGTGGCAACCTTGAACAGGTTGGCGCTGTCGTCGGTCTTGTTGAACGGGACCTTTGGGATCGCGGCGAGGCACCTGAACACGGCCGTCTTGACCTCGTCGTCGCTCGCGACAAGGAAATCGCCCAGGATCGGGATGAAGCCCGCAATGTGCGCCAACGTGCGGAGATGATCGTGCTTTTTGAAGACGGACCGCAGGATCTCAATCGCGAACCGCACCAGCTTGTGCGTGTAGCGCGTCTGCGTGCTCATCTCCAGCTTGGATGCCCCTCTGCGGAACAGGTACTTTCTCAGCCTGGGATCCAGCCTGGCGTTTTTGCCGTCGCTCTCCTTCTTCTGCCGCTGGCTCTGGTAAAACTCCTGGATGACCTCGTAGCAAAACACCAGCGTATCGCGGCTGCTGGACGCCGAGTTTTGCAGCAGCCCGACCGTGATGCGCGTCAACAGCGCGTCGATCTTCCTGACCAGCTTGATGTCGACCTTTTGCATCAGCATCGACTGCAACGGATGCACGAGCTCGCCCAGCTTCTGTATCGACGAGTTCTTGGCAATGAGCTCCATCGAGTCCTGGCTCTTGCTGCTCCTGACCTCCTTGGCGTCGTTGGTGTACCCGTCGGCCTCCTTTTCCTGGCCCGTCACGCCGAATATGTCGTCCATGATGACGGTGACCATGTCGGCGAGACAGTAATCAAGATCGCCCTGCCTGAACTGCGGGATGACGGCCACGAGGATCGAGTGCAGCGTGTACGACAGCACGTGGAGCTGATATCCCTTTGTCAGGGCGCCGCGAAGCTCCTTGAGGATAAACTCGAAGCAGGTCGGCCCCAGGATGACAGCAATCTTGGCGAGCGTGTCACGCGTCATCTCGCGCGACTCAAAGTTCTTGCTGCGCAGGATGTGGCAGATGTCGGTCAGGATGCCGGCAAGGCAGACCTTGATCTGCTCCTCGGGGAGCATCTTGAGAAGCTTGACGACCACGACGCCGACCGGCACCCGATGGCTGACCTCGCTTTCGTTCTTTTGGTGGATGTACCTGACAAGCGACGGAACGAACTGGTTCAGAATGTCAGCCTGGAACTTTTCGTCCGGCGGGATCGTCCTGGCCAGGCATCCAACGCTGCTGGCCGCAGGAGGCTCGTCGTCGTCGGTCATGGCGTTCGGATCGGTCTGGCGCTGGCGTTCCTGCAGGGCCATGACCAATGCGTCAACCGTCTGGCCGAGAAGCCTCATGACCCGCTTGAGCGACTCGGGACGAGACTCGATGTATGAGATGTACCGCTGCAGAGTTGTGCGGTAGTGTTTCCAGTCCAGGGACCGGGCCAGCGACCCGATGACCGCGGCAGCCTGCGCGCCGAGTCCGTGGTCATGGCCGCCCTGGGGCTGGTCAAAGACGAAATGCTCCACAAGGGGGATGCAAAAGAGACTGATGTTTTGGCTGCTCATCTCGGAAGCGCTGTTGACCTTTTCCAAAAGATCAAGCGCCTCAGCCTGCCGGGACGCTGCAGGGCTGAGGATGTTGAAGAAGAAGGACGCCTCGGCTCCGTTGTCGTCGTCGTTGTCGTTGTCGTCGTCTCCTCCTTGCTCGACGAGGCCGCGCATGTCGCTGATGGGGTCCCAGTCGGGCATCTGCGACAGCAAAGACCCAAAGACGCGCAGATACTCCCTTCTGACGGTGACGGACTGCTCGCGAGAGCCTGCATACAGGGCGGGGAGCACGATTGTCTTCAAGATGCCCTCAAACGCAGCTCTCTCGGGAGCATGCGTGCAGGCTGCAGCATTCTGGATGAACCGACGGAGGCCGTCTGCCGAGTTGGAGGCGAGGATGCCGTACTCCTCGTCTGCCTGGATGAAGAACAAAAGGTTGTGGAGCAAAGGCATCCACTGTTGCCGCGTAAACACCCGTCCCTCCTTTGCGATTGCAGTGAAAGCACCCAGTCGCCTATCGTAATCCGGCTCGTCGATCTGGCCCGGAGCAAACGAGTTGAGCCCTTCAACCAAGGCTGCAACCTGGACCATGCCCTCCTGGTTCGCCGCCAAGAGGGCAAAGATGCGCACCAGCGCCTCCCTGTTCTCTCTGTCCTTGAAGTAGCCAAACAGCGACGACAGCGTGGCATACAACGACCCCCTCAGCTTCGCATCTTCCGAGGACCCCGTTTCTGTCTGGGTGGCCAGTAGTACCACGAAACCCTCGACGACGAGAAGAAGCCGGCCCTTTGTCTTTGGGTTGATCCGCCGCGGCGGCTGCTCGAGTAGAAAAGTGGCAATCTCGAGAACAGACGCCGTCTTGTTGGACTGCTGAAGCAGGGGTGCGAGGTCGATGATGGCCTCGATGCAGGCATCGAGGAGGCTCGAGCTAAGCCCGGGGGATCGAAGGATGGCCGTGAGGTGCTGGAGGATGGCGTCGCTGTTGGCATCCAGCAGGTCGTTCCTGATAATCTCGCCTGTCTCCGGCTCTGTTGAGGGATCCACCGCAAGTTTCAGCAGTTGTCTGATAATGCCGAGCACAAACACTTTGACCTCGTCTTTGCCTCTTGTCACGCCAAGACAGTCGACGATTTGGGGCAGGATCGAAGGTATGCCCTCGTCTGCGCAAAAGAACAGCGCCATGCTTGGGGAGGTTGACCAGCTGCGAAATACATTAAGAAGCCCCGAGACGCCCTGCGCAGTCTCCACGGGCAACTTCTCGATCCTGGGAAGCACGATTTCCTCCACCAGCCCACGACGATAGGGTGACCAGTCAATGTCGGGTGCGTGCTGAAACATCAAGTTCAAGCACTTGAGCCCAAGTGTCCGGATTGCCCTAAGCTGCGATAGCGAGCTGTTTCTCGGTCTCCCATCAGCATCAGCGGCGGCGGCGGCGGCGTCGTCGTCGTCACCATCGCCATCACCATCACCATCATCATTACCATCAACATCAGCGGATGCATCGCCGCTTGCTGCAATGTGGCGGTACGCAAAGATGGTACAATACAGGACCGAGTTGAGCAAGACGTCCATGTACTGAGACGTGTTCTGGCCAAGCTCCGTCACGAGCGAAGAGATCATGTTCAGGAAGCCGTGCTGGCTGCGCACCGGGATCACCGGCCGCTCAAACAGCTTCTTTTGCGCGGTGATGGGGTCGAAGACGCGGATATCCTTCAGCCGCCCAACGGCAATGTCGAGGAATCCGCCCATCTCCTCGACGCTCAGATTCCTGATGACGGCGAGTCTGTTGGCAACGCCGCTTCCTTTTGATCCTTTCTTGCTGTGGCATCGTCCAAAGAGCAGCCGTAGTACGACGGGCATGAGGTCAGGTCTGTGTTCCGGCTTGATATTGTCGTGGTTCTGCAGAAGGAGAACAACCTCGTTCTTGAATTTGACGTCATCGAGAAGGGCTTCGAGGCTCTCCCGGTACGGCCTGATGGCCTCCTGCTTCCAGGTGAGGATGGCGGCCAGCGCAAGCTTTTGCACCTCGCCATCGCCGCTTTTCAGCAGGTCAAGGAGAGCGGCATAAACGCTGTCGTGCTGAAACATGGCCTTGGAGTTGGTGAACTTGGCCAGCACTCCGAGCAGAAGCTTGCGGTCGGCCAGAGTCCAGGTGGTCGACGGCGGTGGGCTGCTGCTGCCGCTGTCGTCGTCCTCGCCATCGTCTGCAGCCGCCCAGCAGAGAAAGTGCGGGACCAGTCTCCGGGCCCTCCTCTCGGCAAGGTCGGGCAGGCTTCCCAGCACCTTGAGAGCCTGGGCCCGCGCATTGTACGCGTGCAGTTCCGCCGTCTTGCGCCGCTCATCAAACGCCTCGAGCATGGTCGCCTCGGGCTTTCCAAAGATGGTGTGGAGTCGGCCGGCGGTATCGAGCAGTCTCGTGAGGTGAGTGCAGTCGAACGGGCTCCAGTGCTTTCTTTGATCAAAGTCGCCAGACGTGTTCTGGGGCGACCACCTTGGGGACGGCACCTCAAGCCACTGGAAAGCCAGGTCGCAGATGGTCTCGAGGCCGCCCTGGGACTTGGCCATCTGCTGCAACGCCTCGATGGCATACTCCCAGACAGGCGCCAGCCTGATTGTAAGCATGCCGAACAGGAGCGATGGGACCGCATGCGAGAGCCAGGATGGTTTCGAAGAATTGACTGGGGCGAACCCAAGACCCCCCAATTTGCGTATGTGCATGCCAAATGCCCTCACGTTTCCGATCTCGGCGGGTGTCTGCTCGAGCTGGATCATTACCTCGAGAGAAGGAGCAACTGCTTCTGGTTCGTTGGCGAGCTGCTGCAAAAGCTGCAGCGAGACGAGTCTCAAGGCGTGTGATGACGAGGACAGGTTCTGCACGAGCGACGCAAATACGGGGTCGTCGTGGCCGGATGCGGAGCTCTCGCTGCCGCCCCTGCTCTCGTGCTGCTGCTCGGTTTCTGAGCGTCGGCCAGGAAGGCTCTTCTCGTACTCCAGGAAGGCTTGCAAGAAGCTGCCAGACCGACTGAAGCGGGGCACGGCAGCACGCAGGAGCGGACCGAGGCTGGTGTCGAGGGTGAGATTGGCCTCCTCCGTGGTCATGCGCAGATACGACGTCAAGCCCTGGCCGACGATGAAGTGCACCTCATCCGAGGCCAGGGTGGAAGACGGCCGCAGTGCGAGCTTGAGCTTTCTGAGCAAGAGGTCGGATATGCGAGCGTTGGTTGAGGGGTGAACGGCCGTGGCTTGGACGAGTTGCAAGAGAGCCGAGTACTTGGGCAAGCAGACATGGCGCCAAGTCTGCGGGTCCTTATCGTAGACGCCGCGTTCAGGAAAGGGAGAGATTTCCAGGCGCTCAAATTTGGCCACAACCTGGTCCTGCCAGGCGTGCGGGAGCTTGACTACCTCGCCATCACCTGGCCGTGACAGGCGTGGGAGGAGTACGCAGAGCATGTCTTCGTTTTTGCCGTCGGACCAGTGGTTAACGATGAACCTGCAGCACGGTTAGGGCAACGACAAACCAAGGGGGAGGGATCGGTACTTTTCAAAGTCTCTTCGAAACAGGCTGTTGAACCTGCCCGAGTCAAGCTCGTCAAAGTAGGCACAGAACGGCACAAACCACCGCACCAGCGGCTCCCTTGTCATGGCCTGCACGAAAGGAACGATGCGCGGGATGAGGGCATCCATGGGCGCCCGATGCCAGATGACGGCGGTGTTCACAATGACGGTTCGCCACATGAGGTCGGCGGCCGCCTGGTTCTCGGAAAGGTCGGGCGGCGGTGCCTTTGCAAGGAGACTCAACATGGCCACAACGACGTCGATGAGCGGCTGCCACGCCGTCATCTTTGAGCCGTCACGCACTCCCGACTGCGTGGCGAATATCCTGAACCAGGGCAAGATCTGCCACGAGACGTTGGCGGGCGTCATGGTCTGTTCCACCTCGGACGTGGCACGCTCCATGATGGCGGCCATCAAGTCGGAGAGGGCGGCAGCATTCGAGGCGTGCATGAGACTGGTAAGTGAGCCGCAGATGACGTTTGTCCATACGGGCTCCTCGGTGGACTGGCGTTCCGAGTCAGGTATGGCGGCGAGCAGCGCTTTCGCGAGGGCCGGGCCGCTCGAGTGTATGGCCTCGCCGGTTCCCCTCATGGCCTCGGCGAACATGGTCATGACGCCGTCCTGGTACAGGGTGAATTGCGGCTCTCGGACCATGCTGTACAGATCGTCCCGCACATGGGCGGCAATGCTGGGCAGGGCGGTCTCCCTCGTGGCGGGGGCGGCCGCTTTTCTCACCAGGAAACTCATCGCCTCGGCGGCGAAGCGCGCGACATGGGGCGGGTGGCGGGTCCTGCCCATCAGCGGCGCCAGAGCATCATATGTCGGGCGCAGGTTCGGCACGAGCAGCCTGGACAGGTACTTGAACAGGAAGGCCAGGGCGCCAAAGGTCCACTCGATGACCTCGACGTCCTGGGGCTTGGCAAGAAGGTCGGAAAGGAGGGCCAGGGCGCGGGCGTAGTGCTTCTCGAAGCGCACGCCGAGGTCATGTGCAAAGGCGGTCAGCATGTCGAGCATCGGCTCGAGGGCCTCCTTCTCCTGCAGGGCAATGTACTCGGCGAGCAGGTCCATGAGGCGGCGCTCAAAGTGGAGGATCTGGGGGAGACTGTCGCAGAGCGGGGCGGCCTCGCGACGGAACGACAGGAAGGGCTTGGAGACATTGAGCTCGGTCCATCGGCCCAGCGACTGCTGGAGGTACGAGGTAGTGGCAGAGAGGTCCTCGGCATCGAGGTCGTGGCGGCGGACTCGGCGAAGCGGGTCGAGGGAATGGAGCTTGGCGATTTTGGTGGTGAAGGATTCCCAGCGATGATTCTTGCGGTGAGGGGTCGAGGGTTTGCCCTTGCGGGGCTTTGTGATCCTGCCTGACGACACGGGCATTGTGCAGTAGGCGCGTGCTGATATTTCAGTTATCGTGTCATTATGAAGTTGGAGTCGATATTTTCTTTTTCTCATGACGTTGATAAGGCCTTATCGTATGTGGGCCGGCATTAACCAATCATCTTATAGCTTCGTACTATCTTATCGAACATCTTATCGAACTATCTTATCGAATATCTTATCGAATATCTCATCTTATCGAACCATCTTATCTTATCAAAGGCAAACACTGGCGCTGGCGCATTTTACATCCTTCTGACTTTAACAATACCAAGCAGCCACCCAACAACCACATGCCCAAATCTCCCCCCGCAATGGCAGATCCTAAAATGTAAGCCCCCCCAATGGCCTGGCCCGCGAGCGCCAAAACGCAAGCTCACAACACCGAACCCTGACAGCATCGTCCTCGGCGGCCCAGAGGGCAAGCTCTCGGCAGCCTTCTCCAAGCTCTCGACACTGCACGCCAAGAACGGCTTCACGCTCGCCATCATCGCAGGAAATCTCTTTGGCACCGCCCCCAACAACCATGAGGAGGAGGAGGAGGAGGAGGAGGGGGCTATAGTCGCCGAGGCGGATGGCCAACTTTCTGCGCTCCTCGCCGGCACCATCTCGGTCCCGCTGCCGACATACTTCACGCTCGGCACCGCGCCGTTCCCGCGCGCCGTCGCCGACATGATCGCCAGAGACGACGAGATCTGCCATAACCTGCACTACCTCCCGCATCAGGCCCTCACAAAGACCTTGGATGGCGTGCGCATCTTTGCGCTCGGCAGCAGCCAGCCCGACGCGTCGGCTGCGGCACCTGCCGGCCATCTCACGATGCGATCGGACCCCGCAGACGCGAGCGCCCTGCGGGCTGCCTGCGGCGGCACCGACATCCTGGTCACGGCGGCCTGGCCCGCGGGCGTGTGGAACAAGTCGCGCGTCCCGCTGGGGGCGGATCCCAGGGATATTGCAGCCTCGCAGCGCGTTGCCGACGTGTGCGCCGCCATACGGCCGCGGTACCACTTCAGCGCCTCGCCGCGCAGCTTCTTCTGGGAGCGCGAGCCCTACGTCAACGTCAACGGCAGCAGTGACAGTGACAGCGATGGCAATGGCAATGGCAGTGGCAGTGGCAGTGGCAGGACCGAAGAAATCACGCGCTTCATCTCAATGGCACCGTTTGGCAACCAAGCAAACGCCAAGGCCATGTACGCGTTCACTCTGCCAAAGAAGGCCGTCGACGTGCCAGACGGGGCTACCAGCTCGCCCTTCTCGGCAACCCCGCAGAAGCGCCGTCGATACGAGGACAGTGGCGGCGGCGGCTTCGGCTTCGGGCGTTTTGCTGCGGCCGACGACGACGACGATCAGCACCACCACCGCTCTTCTCACAAGCGGCGCCGTCGCAACCGGTCTCCGCCCCCGGGCCCCGACCGATGCTTCTTCTGCCTCTCGAACCCCAACCTCTCGTCGCACATGGTCTGCAGCATCGGCGACGAGAGCTACCTCGCCACGGCCAAGGGCCCGCTCGTCACTTCCAAGACGTACCAGAAGCAGCACAACCTCGGCATCCCATGCCACTTCATCATAACGCCGCTGACCCACCAGCCCACCATGGCCAGCATGGAGGGCCCCCCGGCAGACCCGCAGAGCGAGGCGGCGCGCGCCTACGCCGAGATGACGCGGTTCCGCGCGTCGCTCGACGCCATGATATCGGCCGCGTCCAGCCACTCGCTCGGCACCGTGGCCTGGGAAATCAGCCGTGCCGACAACATACACGTGCACTGGCAGCTCATGGCCGTGCCCGCCGACCAGATCCGCAAGGGTCTCGTCGAGGCCGCCTTCCAGGTCGAGGCCGAAAACTGCGCCTATCCGCCCCTGCAGTCGCGCGAGCTGGCCCTGCCCGACCAGGCCGCCTTTGGAGACTACTTTCGCGTGTGGATCCACGCCGATGACGGCGACTCCAAGGTCAAGGGCCAGGAGCTCGTCATGCCGCTGGACCGCAGCCTGTACTTTGACCTGCAGTTTGGCCGCAAGGTCATTGCCAAGCTTCTGGGCCTGGAGAGATGGCTCGCCTGGAGGGACTGCGTGCAGCCGCGCGCGGAGGAGGAGGCCGACGTTGAAGCATTCAGGAAATCGTTTGCCGAGTGGGATTTCACTCTCGCGCCTTGACATGACCTCGACGCGATTCGACTCTGCTCGACCTGACACGATATATATACACACGATGAATGTACTTTTTTACATCACGACACCTGGTTGGTATTTCCTTTTCTTGGGCGTCTCCATTCTGAATGGATGATTATCAAGCTTTCATCGATAATAATATCAATTTAGCAGATGGCCCTTTGCATGCAACGGATGGCGTTCCATATCACATGAGGATGGGCTTAGAAGAGGCATATATACCAAGACAGACAGGGATACGGTATTATAATATACAAGAGCATGCCAACTATTCAAGACCTTCTACTTTGTTAAACGTGCATGTGTAAAAGGTAGCGTCTGATAACTATAACCACCTGCCGTATCTGGGCGATATGTCTGGTCCAATCTATAATTATTGCGATATTATACAACGACATAATGTCCACGATATCACCTTTCACCTGATCACGTGATTTTAACAACACGGTTTCCATGCACAACATGTCTACTCGGCCCAAGAGTGATTCAACGTTTCATATTTTTTATGGCTTTTTGCTGATGATGACTTCACACCATCCACCTGCTAACAGGACTTATCTGGCCCCAGACCAGAACAAGAGCTACTACTACTACAACTGCTGACAAGATTTCGGGACGCCGACGAATCGTCACCAGCCGTCCCGTCCCATCCTTACAACACCATACCTGTTCTCCTTTGTGCCGTCTATCCCGCGAGCCTCGTGAGAGATGGTGTATAAGCTCCACAGAACCTGATCCAGACTCCCTACCGCCCCGAGACGTGATGGCGGACTCGTACAGTATGTGGGGCAAAGCCTCTCCTGTGCTGGGTTGTTTGTATTGTTTTGCTGTAGGTGGTGTCTCGGCTGGTTTGCTGTCACGGTGTTTCTGGATAAAAGGGTGAAAATACTGTGCCCTCATGCAACCCCGCTCGCTTCGACAGAATATCACAAAATGCGAGGCATCAATGCCGAACCAAAGGAGGCAAATATGGGTATCGAGTGGCGGTGGTGGTGGTGGCAAAAGTGAGTACAAGAAAACTTGTCAAAGGAAATCGGTGTCGTTCTAGACGTGAGACAGAGTACACAAATACTCCAAGTATCGAGAAAAGCCTTGGCACAAAGACTAACAAAAGGAGACATGAGTGATGAAAGTGTGTCGATGCAACGTGCATATTGGTGCCGCATGTGGATGATGGATCAAGAAAAAGCCCAGACGCCTGACAAATGCCGCGCAAAGACCAAGGTCGTTGGATAGCAGCCCATCCCGTTGGTCACGACTGATGCTGGTATGCTCGTAATAAAGGAGAAAAAAAGAAAGAAAAAAGGTAGCGCGAGGTGCGTGTCGGCAACGTCCACCAGAACGTGATGCCGGTTGTTGATCATGACGGAATATGGACAGTGAAAGAAAAAGTCTAAAAGAGAGTGAAAGCCAGTGTGTGGTGATGTATGATGGCTATGTTCGCGTGTCGGTCTGCTAAGCGAGTCTGCCTGTTTGTTTGTTCATGTGGTCCACACACACACACACAGATGGGAGTCAATAAGACGCCATCCTGCGGTTGTGGGAGCGTTCGCCGAGAATAGGAGAGTTGCCTATCATGGCAACTGGGGACATGGCGTCTGCCGCGGGCGACAGGCGAGCGCTGGGACGGCCGGGAGCGGTGGGAGATTCCATGCCACAAGCGCGCTGGGCGAAGCCGGCAAAGGTCTGGGCACGGCCAAAGTTCTTGCGCGCCTTGAGCTTGCCCATCATGCGTTCGCAGGTCCTCTGGTGCCTCTCGTCCGACATCTCAATGTAGTTTTGGGGCGAGCATCGCTCGCGGTGATCGGCGAAGAAGCCGCTGTAGCCACCTTCCAGGATGTAAACTTCGGGGTAGGTGAGGCGCGGGTACGACTCGGCGTTGGCGGCGCGGTCCTCGGAGCGAATGTGGCGGGCCATCAGAGGCGCGCGGTGGGCCGAGTACTCGCAGTGAAAGACCAGCAGAGTGCGTCCGGACATGGGGCTGCTGTGGAAGAGGTGGCGGGCGAGGAGCTCCTTGTCGTTGTAGTTGACGGCGTTGTCGATGTGGCCTCCGTCGTACTCGTACTCGAAGCGGCAGTCGATAATCATCTTTTGGTTGTAGCGCTGGCTGTACTTGCCGTCGAGCACCTCGAGGAGGGTGGCCCTGGAGATGCGCGGTATCTGGTCGGCAGGGTCGTCGGGGAAAAAGTGCGGCAGCGTGGGCGTCTGCACCTCCTCCTCCTCGACATCCATGGCACCGCCGCCGCCGGGGGACTCGTCCCCGCCGTGGCCCCCGTCCGACTTTGCCTTCATGACGTCTGCCGAGTGTTCAAACATGCTCAGCGACCTCCGGACCTGCTTGCGGGTGCGGAGGAACGGGTTGGCCGTGGGGCGTCGGGCCTGAGCTTGCGCGGGCGAGCCGTTGGAGCGAGCACCTTGCGGCGGCGGTGGGGGCGGCGGCGAGGAGGCCTCGAAGCACTCGCCGAGCGACATGGCTGAGGTTTTGTACGGGGCTTTGGACGAATCGCCTGCGAGACGAAACTGGGGAACGACGCTGTCGGTGGTTGAGCGGCCGATGCTGGTGCCCAGGACGAAGCCTTTTGATCTGGAGATGGACGGTCTTGCAACACCAGGTCTTCTGCGGCTGAGGCGGCAGCAACAAGTCAGCAAGTTAGCAAAAAAGCCAGCAAGTCAGCATTTCTGTCGGTTCCCGGGTACCGAACGGGCTGAGACACGGGATTCCAAGGGGGGCACGTACTCGGCCATGCCGGGCTTGGGCACGTCTAGAGAGGCCTGCCGGGACATTGGCACGGGGGTGTCCACCATCATCTCGTCGTCCTCGTCCGTTGCGGAATGTGCGGCGGCGGGGGTGGGCGAGGCAATCTCACTGTGAACGGCCCTGACAAAGAAGCCCCTGGGCAGAGGGGAGTTGTTGTGGTTGTCGTTGTCATCGTCGTCGTCGTCGTCGTCGTCCATCATGTTGTGGTCACCCGGCATTGGCATCGGGGAAGAGAGGAGGGATGGCGTGGAGATGGGGTCTGTGTGATGGGGCTCTCTGCGTCAGTCTTTTGTGTGTGTGTGTGTGGCTGCCTGGTGAGTGAGACATTGGGCGGGGGACGACGACGGGCAAACATACCTCGCTTCTCATGGGCGGCAGCAAACAGAGCTCGGCGAGGCGTGGGGAACATTGGGCTCGCGTCGCTGTCGAGACGGAAGTTTTGCGAGATGTCGGCACAGAGGCTGGCGGCGGGAGAGGAGCCCCGGACGTCAAAGGCGAAAAAGTCGCTCTTTTGGAATCTCTTGGGCAGCTGGTCCCTCAGGCCTGGGCGAGCAAAGTGAGGGTTTGCACCAAAGAGATCGCGCTTCCCGCCAAAGACCGGCAGGGCGGATGGGCGGTGCATGGCCGCGAGCGGTGATGAAGCATCCATTCTTTTTGTATGTGCGCGTGCGTGTTTGCGTCTTGTATAACTGTGCTCTGGGGGGGAGACGTTATATCAACCGAGAGTAGAGCGATGAGCGATGATGATGGATATGCCGTGAGGAAAAGTGATTGATTGATTCCGACAATGCGTATTAGTGCTGGGAATATGCGTATGGGCCGGTCGAAAAGCCAATACTATTATGCCGCCGCCTGTGCTGGTCGATTGGAAATGTCATGAAATGAAATCAATGCGAAGAAGGACAAGCTATGCCTCGAGGATGAAAGTCTCTATGATGTCGGAAAAGGGGCAG
This sequence comes from Tympanopsis confertula, assembly GCA_026745395.1. NCBI lineage: Eukaryota > Fungi > Ascomycota > Sordariomycetes > Coronophorales > Scortechiniaceae > Tympanopsis > Tympanopsis confertula. The sequence continues at coordinate 13,451 of JAOYNU010107664.1, read as the reverse complement.
GAAATCAAGGGTTGTCGACGGAGCGGACGGGGCGTGTTCCGGTTGAGGTGGAGTCGGAGAGAGAGAGAGAGAGAGAGCGACTGAGAAGGCTACCAAAAATATCCTTGGTTCTCTATTGTCGTCGTGCTCCTCCTCCTGCGTTCTCTTCTCGAAAGAAGATCACACGGAACGGGCCACCCTTGAGTTCCACCACAGACCGCACTGCACTGACTGCACGCACACGCACACGCACACACACACATGCACACAACGCAGGAAGACGACCACAGCCCTTTTGACGGGCTTGGAGAGACCGAATTGGTCGGTCGATGGCGGTGCTCGTTGGTGGTGGTCGTTGGTGGCAGGTGAGCGATGGTGGTGGTCGTCGTCGAGGTTCACGGTGTCAGGAGTTTTCAGAGGTTGCCCGGTGGGTTTGTTGGGTGACGCCGGTGCCAATGGTGGGTGATGTCCCGGTGGGATGGATGCTGGATGTAAGAAAAGATTGGAATCCTAGGGCAACGTCTACGCGCCTTGGATGCTCACGGCGATATAGCAGCGTGGTGGCGGCGGTGGTGATGGTCGTGGCCGTCTACCTGCGCTTACCAAAGGAAGCTGCAATGCAAAGGACGAACGAAAAGAGAGTGGGAGAGGGGGGAGAGGGGGGGGAGAGGGAGAGAGGGAGAGAGGGAGAGAGGGAGAGAAAGAGAGAGCGAAAGTGAGGGTGGTAGAAGTGTGTGATCCGCGGTTGAGGGGGGGATAAGACCTACCGATGAAGCGAGGTAAGGGCGAAAGGGCAAGAAGGTAGGTAGGTAGGTAGGTAGAGAGGAGGAGCAAAAGAGGTTGGGAGATGCCCGTCCATTTATCAGTTGGGATTGAGAGAGAGAGGGAAAAGATGAAGGAAGAGGGTATACCAGAAAGGGTATGGATGGGATCCTGTGGGTGGTGTGTGGTTGCTTGGTGGAGGGGGGAGGCGTGTGGGATTGTGCACAAACTGCAATACAAACCACAGACTGCACAAACTGCTTATAGAGAGATACATCATACTTGCAACCACCTGCGAGCTGCAAGCTGCAAGCTAGCAAGAAAGAGCAAATCAATCGCCAACGGTAGATGCTCCGCACATTGGCGGATGAACTGCCAAACAGAGGTCCTTTTCGTTTTTTTTTTTTGCATTAATTGATTGATTGATTGTTTGACTGATTGACTGATTGACTGATTGACTGATCAATTGATTGTCCTGGTCAGAATCGTTCTTTTGTTCTTTATTCTGGCACCTCCAGCAACAGCCGGCCAGCTGCAAGGGACCGACCCACATGTTCCCTAGAGACTCCAGAGTAAGCTTCACCTTGTCTTGTCTTTTTGTCTTGCCCTGCCCTGCCCTGAACCATGTACGTACTACCCTTCCGGCTCAGCAGCCAGATAATCCGGTCGGCCCATTGGCTCTGTAAGTTTGGGTTCGGAGCAGAAAAGGAAAGGAAAAAGGAGCGTCCCAGCTTTCTCCCTCACATTGCCCACCCCAGCAGTCCGTCCACCAGGAAACCGAACCGAAAGGAGGAGAAATCGGAGCGCCATCCCGCCCATCCAGACGCTGAGCTGGGGCGCCATCCTCCCATCGCAACGGCACCGTCCGTAGGGCTTTCTTGGCTCTCCTGGCTTTTTTCTTTTTTGATCCACCTTGTCTTTTCAGCATTGCTTTTTATATCGCTGTATCGTAGAATTGTAGCTAGTGTACATGTACATGTATATCCACATTATCGAATGAGGTAATCAGTCCACAAGGGGCGGTGAAATCCCCACGACAACGGCAGCAACAACAACAATAACAACAACAACCACAGCAACAACAACAATAATAATAATAACACCACAGCAAACAGCATGGTGTTCAACGTGCCATCCACGTCCACTATATACAGCGCACCCTCGCTCGCATTGATCTCTGGATATTCTGCTTGACTGAGTCGTCAATGTACTTGGCTTCCTGCAGTTCTTCTGACGTCTAGAACGTTGACGGTCCCGGGATTTCGCGTGCGTTGCCAGGTGGTTTCTCGAGGCAGGGAATGAAGCGCATGGATCAAGGGGCCAGACAAACCGGCAGCGGGGCAGCTTTTCAACTCATTTCTTTATATGTACTCATGCATTATTGCCAGCGAGGGGGAATCATTAGAAATGACGTATACTTGGCATAATCACAATCGGAACTCGGAACATGGTCTTGGCTTGTCCGGAGGACGGTCTTGGCTTGTGTAGGTTTCGTTACTTTTACCAACTTCGTCTTCTTCTCTTTCTTTCCCACAACCCTGGCGCCCACGCACAACCCTAATAACTAGCCTTTTTATACTTTGCAAAGGAAAATCCCTTTCGAGTCAGCCTGTCACGCCGAGCATGCCCGCTGGCGCCTGGACGCCTACTAATAAGCGCTGAGCCGCACGTAAAATGACCTCTCGCTCTCTCTCGCACACTCCAGCTGGGCGTCTACGCGTCTCTCCTCGCGTGTCCGCGATGCCACCACGGATCCTTTCCAAACGTTCTTTTGCCCATTTTCCTCCCACAAACTGGTGGTGCCGTTTTTGATATCTCGCACCCTCTATCCTTGTCCTTATAAACACTAGACTGGACTTATTAGCAGTGCTACCCACACATGACATGTTTGGCAAGATGCCGTACCCACAAACCCGGAGGGGAAAACCTCTGCTGATGGTCAGATCGTGGCGCCTATCCGTATGATCAAATATCAAGGAAAGGGTGGAAAGCTGACGCAGGGATCCTGACGTTCTCTATAGCAACAAACCAGGCATTCGAAACCCTCAGGGGTGGTATTTGTATCGGAACACCAGGCCACCCTGGTACTTATCCCACTCTGCACATGCCTATCTATTTGACCGACGTGTGGAAGAGATGGGGAACTTGTCTTGTCCGTGTACTATCCGAATACGTTCTAGTTGGAACAAAATTGGTTTGTGGTTATCCGGCGGGAAGATTTGTCGGTGAACAACGCTGCCAGCCGCCAAACTTGCTTTTTATTATGAACGACGTCCGAGATATTTGTTTAAATGGCATCCGGTTTCCAGACCAACCACCAACCGCAAGGGGTAACGAGAGCAGCCTCAAATGATTCAGGTTGTGCTATGGCACCCTGTACATCGACGCTGTCTGGACGACCGCTCCGCTTCCCATTCATTGTCTTGATGCGATCCTGGCGTCAACTCAAGGAGCATGAGCATGATGGAGCATCATATCAGCCAGCTTATTTTCCGGCCAACTCGTCTTTGCTGATTGGACCACCCCCCCGCCTGAGAGATGGCTGAGTTGTCATCGCACATCAAATTCGTCCACTCAGGTGAGGCGTGTTCCCAAGGGAACACTGCAGCATATCCCCATGGCATTGGTTGCGCAACTACCCGCTGCGGCTTGCTGCAGCATGTCACATCGCCGCCGCTGTTGTCCAAGTGATTTGCTTGTCCATCCGTCCGAGGGATTTGTTCTCACAGCATGCTCAGTTGGAGATATCCCTCACGAGGCCTGGAGCCTCCACAAAACGGAAAAGATCACCGCCGCGGGGTTGAGGATTCTGCAAATCGTCTGTGTGCGCGACGTTGCAAAAGTCTCAAGATGCCCTCCAGATCGGCATGCACCGTTGAATGCACTGTATCTGCAGAAGCCCACATGCGTCATAGCCTCCTCCCTATTCATGTGGATATCATACCAAGTTTGTCCCCCGCACTCACTCGCCGTGCCGCAGGGTTCCATTGATTGATTGATTGCACTGCCTCGCCGGAACCTCATCGTATGGACGAGTAGGAATGACCCAAATAAAGCTTGCAAGTGCTTGGCCTTGAGCTGGGGGATGGGCATGTCATATGAGGCAGATTTTACTTGCTGATGTTCCTTCCTCCGAGTTTATGACAAGTTGCGCATGGTGATGGTGTGTATGAGTAGGTTTATTTGGTCCGATGGAAGATAGTAATCTCTGTTGTTTTGGTCAAGTGCGGGGTTCCTGTCGCAAGTAAACAAACGAGGTCGCGCGCACATGGCGGGATCACGTGGTCCCGTGATACTCCTTCTGACCACTGGCCAATTCGTCAGAGGAACAATCATACACCCCAAGCAGTGATACCACACCCCTCCAGCTGCCCGGTAACGGATCCCTCTGATGTTGACGTCAAAAAAGAGGTGGCTGGGACCATCAAACGTGCTGTTATTGGTATAACAGACGTTTCAAACCCATGGCGGGAACCTCCCTTCCAGCTGGGAACTTGGGGACGCCACAACTCCAGCCTGGTCTTCTCGACCGTCTTCTCATCCGCATCTGCCAGAAGTCATGCATGGCGTGTAAAGCGAATTTCGACATCCCAAAGTGGATTTCGACATCCCAGAGTCATCCATTATTTCATCCTCTCATCCTCCCTTTTCCTTGGAGACCGCTCGCATAAATACCTGCAGATTTCTGGAAATGTTGTGATACTGCTGCTGCAAGAGGTCGAAAATAAGCTTATAGAGAGTTTCCATGCCCCACATTTCACCTATTTTTAGCATGATGCCATTGGTCAGGTCACATGTTCCAAGGCGGCGTGCCGCGGCAGAATACGAAGACCACTGAAAAGTGTGCAATGAATTGAGCCAATGACATCTATGTGCAAGTTTATGTGATTTCTAGGTGTCTCTTCTTCTTCTAATCCAACCGTCAACCATCATTCTCACCACTTCTCTGTGCCAGTTTTGCCCATACCATTTTGTGTTTGTTGCCGCCGTGATTGCCAAGCAAGTCATCTATGCAATGAGGAGCAAAAGAAAGCGCACAAGCAAGGAGGATTTCTCTGGCGAAGGCCGGTCCCAGAAGCGGGCAAAAGCATCCAATGGCAAAGCATCCAATGGCCAAGCCTCCAATGGCAGAAACTCTACAGGCCCGCTCGACGAAATCCCCTTCTCCGAGACCCCCACTCCCGACGAGCGAAAGAAGGAGGCCGCTCTCTACGATCTCCTGGGAAGCGAAGATGCCGACGAGCGGATCGAGGCTGCCGACTGCATCATTGCCCGTCTCTTGGGCGGAGATGGCGTTTCCGAATCGGTCCTCGAACGCCATCTTGAGAAGCGTCTGTTCAGAGGCATAGCCAGCGGAAGGAATGCTGCGCGCATCGGATTCAGCCTCGCGCTCGCAGAGATCCTGGAGCAATTGTTTGGCGAGAAGGCGCTCGCAGACACAAAGTACACCGGCCTCACCTTCAGAGGCCTGCTTGGTGTTCTCGTCGACAAGACAAACCCTCCCCCGAGCGCCGAGAGCCAGGAGAGCCGCGACCACCTTTTCGGTCGCCTCTTTGGGCTCGAGGCCTTTGTAAACGCCAAGATACTCTTTGGCGATCCATCCCGCTGGTTTTCCGTGCTGAATCTGATCCTGGAGCTTGCCGGCAGAAAAGTCTGGATCCGCTCGCAGTGCGGCTGGCTGATCGTGCAGGCCGTCTCTCAGATGAACCAGGAGCAGGCCAGGGAGACACTGGTCAAGATTGCAGGCGTGGAGCTGGTCAGGACCGCCGAGGGTGTCGCCATCTGGATCGCTGTCCGGGACAAGTTCCCGCATCTTGCTGTCCAGCCTTGGGACGACGTCTTCTCTCGAAAGCACCTGGCCCAATTATCTCGCATCCTGAGAGAACAGGTTGATGAGGGGCCAAACGACGGCCCGGGAGGTGCACCGAAGCAGCCAAACTGGACGGCACAGCTTCATTTCGTGTGGCATGTGCTCCTCTCGCACGTCGTATCTTTTATGGGCGACGACTTGGAGACGTTTGAAAAATTCTGGCAAACCGTTATTGATGGTATGGTGTATTTTTTTTTCTTCTTCTCTCTTCCGAGAACAATGTGCGTGGCTGATAAATCATGCTTGCAGATGGGTTTTACTCAAAGTCATCCTCTGACGGCCAAAAGTTTAGAGGCTTCATCGTATTCCAAACAGCACTGCAATCTTTTGCAGCCAAAAAGGCTCTTCCGCCCTTTCTATTTAGCCGCAAGCTGATGTCTTGTCTGATGAACCAGGCTGCCAAAGAGGATCGCTACCTCCACCGGGCGGCCACCAAGGTTCTCAAGGCCATCGAAGGTTTGGTTGCTTCAGAACCTGACTTTATCCTTCCTGTTCTAGAGGGTCTTCTTGGCGAGCATGGAGATTACATGTTTGACCAGCGAACACGCACCAAGACAATGGACAAGATCTTGTCTCATGCCAAGCCCGAGTTGGAGCAGAAGGTGGTCAAGCAGCTTCGAAAAGGTGCCGCAGCAAAGTCCAAGTAAGTTGGGGAGGCCCTTCATCCACAGATGGGTCGCGACATGGGTTCTAACACCGTCCCAGAGACGAGCAGGTTGCCGCGGGTCGGGTCCGAAGCTATGTCGACTATCTCGCCCGCCTCTTGGCTTGCATGTCCACTGGAAAGCACCTGGCGACGACGGCGATGGGAGAGCTCTGCCAGCTTGCATACTCGGCCCCTCCCGATTTCCCAGAGGGGGCAGTCACGGAGCAGAACAGATTGGTGGCGCGAAACCGGCTCGAGGCGGCCTTTGCGAAACTCATCACAAGAACCGAAGACTTCAACCCGCTGAGCAAAGCCGTCTTGGCCATAGATTCCAGTGCCATGAAGTTGGACAGGGAGATCCGAAAACAGTTGGATGCGAGCCTGGAACGCATAAAGTCCCTGACGGAAAAGAATGATGCAGATTGCTTCGCGCTCTCTCTGCTATACTCGGTTGCCGTACTCTTGCTATACAACCAAGACTCGGACGCTGTCAACGTTCTCAGTGACCTGGACGAGTACAGCAGCCAGATCAAGAGGCAACCGGGGGGGGGGGCGGGAGGATCCGAATTCCTGATCGAGATTCTCTTATCGTTGGTTGTGAGACCATCGTCGCTGATGAGGCAAGTCGCGCAAAAGGTCTTTGAGGTCTCCAGCCCATACATTATGAAGGAGGGCCTCAAGCTTCTCACGGATCCCCTCGCTCGAGGAGAGAATGCAAAGGGCCAGAAGGAACTCTTTGACAATGAGTTGGACTTTGAGACCTGGGACGGGGAACAGAGTGATTCTGACGAGGAGGGCGACTCTGGCGGCGTTGACATTGAAGTGGGTTCCGATGTGGAGTTTACGACGCTAGATGGAGATCAAGAAGATGAAGATGAAGACGAGGATGAAGAGGAAGAAGAGGACCCCAACAGAGAGAACGCAGTCGGCTTCGAAGACCCGGAGGCTCTAGAAAAGGACCTGGAAACCATCCTCGGCACCCGCCGCCTCGACAAGGACGCCGAAGCCGACTCGTCAGACTCTTCGGACAGCGACATGTCTGACTCGGAGATGCTCGCGCTCGACGAGCAGATTGCTGCCACCTTCTCCAGGACGCAGAGGGACAAGAATTCCAAAAAAGACAGGAAAGACGCCAAGGAGACCGTGGTCAACTTCAAAAACCGCATCCTCGACTTGCTCGACTTGTACCTAAAGAAACCAGCCCCCAACCCGATCGGGATCCAAACGCTGGTGCCTCTGCTCCAGCTGATGCGAACCACGTCCGCCAGGCCCCTGGCCAGCCGTGCCAGCGAGGTTATCCAAGGCTACTTCAAAGCGCTCAGGAAGGCGCGCCAGAACAAGGAGGCGGCCGAGCTGGCCGACCCCGTGGACGTGGATGACGCGGCAAACGTGCTTTTTAATATACACAACGAGGCATCGCGGGATGCGTCGCACGCATTCGCCAAGGCGGCATCGACGGCGAGCCTTATCGTCGCGTCTGTCATGTTAGATGACAGCAGGGATAACTTCGAGCATGTTGTGTCCATGTACGCGATAACCCAGACGGAATGGGTGTTGGGCAAGGTCAAGTTGCAGCCCTTGTTCTTTACGGAATGGGTTAACTGGTGCCAGAGCCAAGCATCCAACGCAAGCAAGTAAATAAGTAGCACAGTGGGAGACAAGGGAAACGACTACCATACGGAGAATTTTTTTTTTAAAAAAAAGTCACCGTATTGTTTGGGTCCTCGTTGTTCATAAAGTTAAAGTAGCGGGTCATGGATCATTCCACCTCCATGGCATCGTCCGGTTTATTCTTGTTGGAGCCCTCCTCCTTCTCGTCGCCGTCCCTCGCCGCCTTCTTTGCAAACTCTTCGGCGGCATCTTTGATCTCCTTGGGCACCGGCAGGTGGCGTCCCTTGGTCGGCCCGTCAGGACCGCTCACCCAGCTCATTTCGAGCTCAAACGCCTTGTCGGCATTGTCCTTTTGCACGACGTAGATGATCCTCGCAGCCTCCTTGACGGCCTCGTCGACGGTCAGCTTGCCCGCAGGCAGATCCAGCTTCTCGAGCTCCGCCTTGGCTGCCTGGGCGTTCTTGCCCGTGGCCGCGCCGTAGTAGCCCCACGACCGGCCGCTCGGCTCGATCATGTAGAGCAAAGGCCCGCCGTACGTCTTGTCGACAGACTTGCCACCGGCGCCACGCGCGGGGCCGGATCCGACCTCGCCGTCGACGCGCAGCTCGTCGGACGAGTCGAAACCGCCCATGATGGCCGTGATGCCAAAGGGCCGCACGGCCGAGTGCATCGTGTAGACCTGGAAATACGACGACACGCGATCGGCGAGGCTCTTGGTCGGAATGGGGCACTTGTAATGCGAGCGCCAGGCGCGGGCGTCATCTCGAGCTTGGCTGATGAAGTGCTTGCCGTCGGGGGCCATTCCGGAGAAGGTCTAAAAAAAATAAAAAAGGAGCAATGAGAATAGGAACGAGAATATGGATGAGAATAGGAACGAGAATATGGACGAGAATGATGGATGCCTCTCGGGCTGCTTACGGCGCCAATGTGTGTGTCGATGGTAGCAATACGCTTGTTCGCGTTTGGCTTGAGCAGCTTCGACGCTACCACCTTTTCAACGGCGAGCACAACGCCGTCCTTGCACCGTATGCCGATGGCGGTACCGCCGTTCTCGACAGCCTTGATGGCATAGCTGACCTGGAAGTTCTGGCCATCGGGGGAGAAGATGGAGTTTGTGAGATCGTAGCCGGTTCCTATTGAAGTCTGTGCGGATGACGGCAGTTAGCGGAGTTGCTCCCAGCAAGCGGGCAGGCGGGCAATTCCTGATTGACTGATGCGAACGCACCATGCTGGGCAAGAAAGTGGTGAGTACGCGTGGGCTGGTTGGCTTGTCGTGCTGGGATCGCCAACTGTTCGGTTCGCTTTTGGGCTGGGATAATCGACGGGCGATATTGTTAGGCAACCCCTTCGTGAAGCGTCTTCGATGTGATGTGGCGTGGCAGGGCAGGCGGCGGTGGCTTGCATTTGATTTTGCTTGGGGCGCAAGTGATTGAGGTTGACACTGTCACGTGATGCATTGATAAGGAAAAAGATTTAATGGCTGATTCTGAGTATCTATTAAACACGCATATGATAACCTCAGCTTGACTGCTCCACGGCAGCGAGTCCCACGAGATCGGTGTACGGATACGGCGCCAATGCCATGCATGATGCTTCGCCCTCACACTCGCTCTTACTGGCGGTTACGGTGACCGATACCGTGGAGCTCATCAGCCTCAGCCCCCAGACTTTCTTCTACTGTGGCCATGGCATGGTATTCGGGGGGTTTGGTCAAATTTGGTGGGATTACTTCGATACCTACGTTTCTCGCCATTTCTCCCTCGGCATCGCGAAAGTCCCGGTAGCGCTGGAGAATCATCAGACTGATGCCGGCCAGTACGACGCCAGGGGGGACGATGCCGCGACGGACGAGTCACCACCAAAGCAGCATTGTGGTTGATGGGTACTACAAATGTTGCAGGTGAATGTGTGTGTAGCAGACGAAAGAACAGAAATGGCAAGACCGCGGAGGAAATACGAGTGAGGGGATGGCAGATTTTGCTGCTGTTGGTTTATTGGCGCTGCTTGCTGACCTTGCGTGGCATCTGTCCTCAGGAATCAAAGGGCCGGGCGGCCATGGCCAGGGGCCGAAATCACAAATCTCCATGGGAAGGTAACCGCCCTGCGTTTGATAAGGTGGGCCAGAAATCATTTCGTTCAGGCCGTCGCTCTCGGTGTCGGATGCCAGGATGAATGAAATGAATGTAGAGAGGACGTGTCACAATCATTATCGTATGCTGAATCCAGGTGAGCTGCTGATCCAGGTGAGCGTCCAGGTGAGTGACCGATGCGCTGCGTCATCACTGTAGTGGTGCCCCGCCTTCCGTTTTCGTCACGCTTGCCATCAGATGCATGTCTATATGGATCTCCAGCCAATCACAATATTATATCTCTTCCTTCACGTCCTCGATTCCTTCTTCCTTCACTTCCTCTTCCTCTTTCTCTCCCCCTCTCCCTCTCCCTTCTCAGTGCAGCCTCGCGCGAAATCCGGTTGCCTAATCATATCCGCCTGCTGATATCCTGCCTTGTCAGAGGCGACAAAGAAACCCAAAAGGCCAGCGATCAGCAAAAGACGAGACGACCAAAGGCTTATGCCAGCCTATTGAGGCCCAATCCCATCTTGCTTCCCAATCACAAATGATCAACCCTGCTCCATGTCTCCACACACACTCACGCACACGCACACACGTACCACAGCCCAGCCGGCTTGTCTTGGATGTCACGTTGCGCATCCCGAATCCTGATGGTTATCGCATAAAGCATAAAGCAGCAACTTCGTTCTCTCCATCCTGCTTGTATTTTCTCTTTTCGCAACCGCCCTTCACCTCGTCGTCCCCCAAGTTTCAATCAGCTTTTTTAAAAAACCCACATAACAAGAGCGCTCGGCAGCGTTTCTGGCCAAGACAGACAGACAGACAGATTCAGGTACATAGTTCAAAGAATACAAAGAAAAGAGCACGCCACCAAGAATACTGGCGGCATTGACTTACCACCCACCGCGCACCACTGCCTCTCTCTGACTCTCTGACTCTCTCTGACTCTCTCTGACTCTACTTTGCTCAGCCTGGCCTTGCTTTATTTGATCTTTTTCTTGTCGCCTGCATTCAACCCAAACCGCCGATAACAATAGCAACAGCCAAGCATACAAAACAGTGCACGCTCTCCTTTCAGACGCAACTGCAGTGCCTTTTTGTTGCGATAAATATCATCTCCATACTAACAACTCCGAGAGACACCAAGAGAAGAAGAACCTGTCTTGTGTGCATAAATATATCTACCTACATAAATGGCAGCCATGGAAGTGGATCAGGATCTTGCCACGCTCCTCCAGCGCAACCTCACATTCAGCACGCACGTTGTCGAAGCGGCCCCAGCTCCCGATCAATACCCAGTCTACTCGGTTTCCCAGCACTATCACCACTCCAACCACTCTGTCCGTCCGTCCGCCCTGCAGCACGAACACCCCCGCTCAATGTCGGAGCCTCCCCGCATGACGTGTGAGATGCTCCTCTGCCACAACGGCATCGACCCATCCTCGCTCTCGCCCTCGCAGACTCAGCTCTTCCGCATAGCCGATACGCCCCAGCAGGAGCGTCTCATGGAGCTCTGGCGTATCTGCCCTCCCAACAACAGCGCAGATAACCCCGCCTTGGCGTGGACAAGCACGTCGCTCGAGCAGGAAGAGAACATTGCTCGGAGCCGTCTCCAGCGGCAACAGCAGCAGCAAAGCAATATCGTCATGAGCCTCGACGGCACGCCCATCCAGACAAACGATGGCCGCTGGGTCGCCATGGCCAGCGTGGCAGCAGGCTACGACGACTCGGAGCCCTACATGGCCACAGGCTACGTGGATCTCATGCAGGAGCTCGGCTACGACGCCCAATCCCACAACAACGCCTCTGCTCCCGCAAAGGATGCTTACACGCACTTTGGAACTTCGATCGGCGCGCCGTCATACTCTCCATCGACTGATCCTGTTTACATGGCCTCTGGAGATGGCGCTCCGGGACCATTCCACCGCAGACTCGGTCCTGCCGGCATACACATGGACATGATGGACGTGGTCATGTAAGATTGGATTTATAATAATGCGGGTGTGTCATGAATCATGGATTTTTTTTTCTGTTTTTTTTTTTTTAATATGCTGGCTGGCTTTCTTAAACTGTACATAGATTGTGTCTCCCGAAACGGCGAGAGTCCGTCGGGCAGGGAGGGATACTGTCATCATGCGGTGCATTGGAGCAGCAACGGATACCCCGGTGAAGATAGAAAGGGCGGAGAGGGCGGAGATGACGAGACTCTGAATTTGGGGAAGAAGTTTACCAATCCAATCCAAGCAAGCAAGCAAGCATATTGGCGTGAACGGCGACTAACCAGGATATTATCTGTAAAAGTGCCTGCCGAACCCAAGTCCGCAGCTCTCCTCTACCAGCGGCATGCTGACCCCCGCAACATTTGCAAATCTCTTCTTTTCTTGCTCTGCTCATCTCTTCTTGTTCCTGCGCTTGCTCGCCTTTGAGCTCGCCGGCTGCGCGCTCGACGCCTGCGCATTGTCCAAGGCGGGGGTGTCGACCGGCTTGTCGAGGAACTCAAACTCCTCGGCCGAGTCTGTGGCCGGGGTGTGCTGAGCGACGTCAGACTCCTCGTCGACGGTGGGAATCTCCATGGCCTTGGGGGTGGTGTCGCGGTCCGGACGGCCGGGCTGCGGTGTGATTTCCGGCGCGACCTCGGTATTTGCCAGGGCCGGCCTGGTGGCGATGCGGCCGACAGTTGCCGTGTAGAGGTACTTGGGCACACGGACGAGCAGGGTATCGTGGATGGTAGGGCGGGGGATCTCATCTGGCTGCATGTTGTTAGACGTCTGCTGCAGTAATATATATATATAAATATAGCAAAAAAAGACTCACATCCAAAAGGAACTCGGCGACATTGCCGTTCTCGTCTTCGGCCTCGACATAGACGTCGCGGAGGGAGTCCACAACCAGGACCTTGCCGTTCTCGGCCACAACTCTCTTCTTGGCACCCGTTGGCCCTCTCGGTCTCTGCTGGGCCGAGCCCGCAGCCGCAGCCGACGGGGCCGGGGCGGGGGCAGGGGCTCTCTTTGTCTTTTTGCCACCGGGCGCCTCCTTGTTCACCTCGCGTCTCGTGTGCCTCTCCTGCATGCGTCTTTCCCTGCGATTTACCGGTACCGGCGGCGGCGGTTGCGCGTCGTCCTCGTCAGCTGCGGCAGCCTGGTCGGGCGTCGCCTGCGGCCGCGGCGGCACGACATCGATTCCCGGTATGGCGACATCAGACGATCCCCACGCCGTCTCGCGCGCAAACCTAATGTAGCGCTCGATGAACTCGCGCTGGCGCCTCCACCCCATAAACAGCACCAGGTAGTGGATGCCGCCGCCGACGAACAGGAACAGGCCCGCCAGGACGGTGGCCAGGCCGGGCCGGTAGCGGTTGTAGTAGTATTCGGTGCCCTTCCAGACGGGGAAGCCGTTTTTGAGAAAGTGGTCGTAGCGGTCGCGCTCGGCGCCCTTGAGGATGTTGGCGATGAGGGTCAGGCGGGCCTGACGGTCGGTGGCGTCCTTGATGGCGGCATTGAGCTGGGCCTGC
>JAOYNU010107553.1:0-36411 GCA_026745395.1 Tympanopsis confertula | reverse complement strand
CGCTGCTTCTTTCAAACGTTCGAGAGTCTTGATATCGCGTAAACTTTGTTGTTTCTGCATCTGCAGTATTGATATGGCCGAGCGCAGCGCAATCGCATCTGGGTTCTCGCTCTCCGAGATCGGGACTGGTGGTGGTTCAGGCTTGAAGACTGGTGGATTGGCTGGAGGTGGTAGGGGACGGTATGTTGGGACGTTTGCTACATCTTGGCTTGATTGTATAGGCGATAAAGGAGGAGGTATGATTCTGGGCTCGCCAGTGTCGAGAGGCACAGGTTGCGCAAACACCGGCGTCACTGGGGAATATGGCGGGCGGGGCGGAGTGCGAGGCGACTCGAGTTGGGACTGGGCCCTTGCCTCTGGCGCCGTTTCCATGATATGAAAGTATGTTCGACTTCAGTGTCGGGTGGCCAGCACGGTCGACTGAAGTGAAGAGAACGGAAGTGAAAATTAGAAACGAGAGGCGTTCGGGGAGGTTCTGTTCGGGGAAGTGACGACACCGGGGTTTGCCTGGGTTGATGAGGGGATCGAGGTCAACGATGCTTCTCGAAATTCGCCCGGTCGCTTTGATGAGATTTGAAATCAAAAATGAGCGACTATTTGGCTGTTTCTATAAAGACCGTCAGGGGTTTGGTTGATGAGAGTCGAGCGCGCGAATGTTTGCTGAAGAAAGACCCAACAGCGCCACCCGATAAGGCCTTGTGTTTCTCGATCTCGCAAGGGTCCCTGGTGACTAATGTAGTTAATTCTCACGCGAAGTCCAAAGACAAGAGCGAAAAAGAGGTCCAGTGCCTACATGAGGCTGGTATGAAGACATGAGTTTTTGCTAGAATGTTCTGCGCCGCGATCTGCCAGAGTAACGGGGTTTGCCTGTAATTCCGCCCGCGCTTCCCATGCTTCACTGCGGACCATTCCAGTTGTTTGCATTCACCAAGCCGATGCCTGTGTCTTCTTCAATAGCGCTGTTTTACATTACATGTATTTGTCACTTCTATGCTCTCCTGTCGGAGCAGAAGAGACATCGGGACTCATGAAAGGTGAATGACTTTACGCCCTCCGGCTTGTATATCATAGTAAATGTGCTAGATCAATGTAAAATGCAAATCGAGAGATCCAATCGCCGAGAATACTCTTAGCTGATTGAGCTAAGAAGCACATCAAACATTTGCAAAACCTCCTCTTTCTCTTCTTTAGATATTTGCATTCCAACAGTGAGGGCGTATCCTTCCCTCAGCCGCGCAGCCACAATAGCCTTTGCCAGTTTCGTCCGGAAACACGACTCGATACTCTTGGATATTCCCTGGAAGGGATATGCCATGAGTCCGATACCAGCTGAAGTGGACAAGAATATTAGTACTCATACCAAACTGAGAATAGCGACTCTTCTTACCTGAAGGCATCTTCGTGGCCATCCCCAGAGCTCCCTTGATGAGGCCCTTGGTTGCTCCGTCAGATCCATTCTCCAGAGCACCCAACAGCGGCTCTCTGATCATGCCAGCAACGCCGCTAGTCATGCCGCCCACGAAATTCTTGCCCCCGACTTTAATCCCTGATTTCCAGTCGCTGACAGTTCCGTATTCTTTCGGCTTCTCTCCATACCATTGCGGTGCTCTCCGGAAACCTTCAGCTGCAGCATAAGGGAGCTATGAAATTGTCAGCGCACGTCATCCAAAAGGCTATATTGTCACATACATCGACCGCCATGCCGCGGAAATAAGAAGCAGAGAATTTGCCAAATGCTTTCAACGACGCATTGGCCATGTTACCAGAAGTTTCAAAGGGGTCTGAAGACCTTGAGTTTGGCGAGCCGACAGATTGCTCCTTATCCAGTGAATTTGACGACTGAGCACGCTTGTATTCTCGATATGGATCTCTGAATATGCCCTGTGTTGACTTCGCCATGTCAAAACCAGTACCAATAAGTGAAGAGAGGACACCAGTCAACGGATCCCATCGTCGATTCTCAATTACAATGGGTTTAATTGCATGGCTTTATTATAATCAGCTTTTCGTGTCAATAGATATTATATATGAGGAAACCTTACCGCTCGATCTTGTTCACGTCGAGCTTATTGTTTTCAATCAGAATATTGACAGCCACCTTTGACAGAGTAAGTGACTGTTGGCCCTTCTTATACTCCCACACAGCCGGTTGGTTTGGCATGATGCTACATCGCATCCGGTCTAACGGTAGATTTCGATGGAATGAGTTGACAGCCGTCGCCACGCCATTTTCGTGCTGCATCCGAACAGAAATCTCACGGGCTGCTGCTGCTGCTTCAGGCGTCAGACAGAATTGCATTGCAGATGCGAGATTATCTGTGGTAAGCTCAGCGTGGGGAATAGGATCAGGGCCAGCTCCTGCTTTAGAAACCATTGCACCCCAAAACGGTTGGCTACGGTATTTTTCGTCAGTTTTTCAGGGGAGATAAGAGAACAATTACAACTGAGGGGAAGCTTACTCTCCAAAGAATGGCACAATTGTAGTTGGACGTCCATTGACCAGGCCACATGCTGTAGTTCCTGCGCCACCATGATGAACCACAGCGGCAACATGCTGGAACAGCCAAGTGTGTGGGCAGTCACCAATGTAGAAAATATTTGGATCGGATGCTCCAGCTAGTTCACTCCAGCCCTTCGAGACAATCGCACGAATTCCAGCCTTAGAGACCGCTGAAATAACAGTGTTTATCAATTTCTGAGGGTCATCAATAACGATACTGCCAAAGCCGATATAAACAGGAGGAGAACCAGCTGCCAAGAAATCTGCTAGATCCGTTGGAGGCGTATACTCTGAGGGTTCTGTTAGGAAGAAGCCGCAAACATCTGAAGGCGAGAAAAAGTTAGGTATCATTCAAGTTTCACAAGGAGAATTACATACCAACATGAGCTGGCCAATCCCATGGTCGGGGGACCAGTGCCGGCGACCAGCAATAGGTGAATGGAATGTCCAGTGTCTCTGCCAGACAAGGCCCCTCTGTTGCAGGAACTGGCGGTAGATCAATAGAAGACCTCCACTTATTGATCACATGGCCCAATCTATGAGTATGTTAGCACTGAAATAGCATTGGAGCTACAACTAGACATACCCTTGCCATGTCAACCATTCTACCACACCGTAAGATACCCAATTAGCCTTCCCTTCTTCAATAGGGGCATCTGCTGGAATATCGGCCAGTGGATGCGGGAAAACGCTGGTGCTACACCAAGGCATAGTAAACATTAAGTGGACAGGTATGTCTAGCGCCTGGGCGCAGTGAATATGTGCGAAACTGGGCGGATTGGCGATGATTGCGTCTGCAACAAACGGCTCTTGTGTAAGGGGGTCATCTTCGATGCAAGATTTCCAGCAGCCATCTAGCATTTCTGCTACCATGACCTGCTTTCTTTTGATTTCTCCATCACGTAGTGTTTCCATCCGTGGCAGAAGACCTGGATTCTTGACCATGTAGGCCATCAATTTGGCAGGATCTCCTCCAATTGGGAAGAATTCGAGATACGATTTCCGCACAAAGTCGGCGAATACATCATGTGTTGCAATGCGAACCCGATGACCGTGGGCCTGGAGTGCGTTTCCCAAAGCGATGAAAGGTTGTACATCTCCGCGACTTCCCACGATCTGGATGACAATATTGAGCTTAACATCACAAGAGACAGGGATAGAGGCCTCGGCTTCGTTGTATATGGTTGAAGGGCGTCCAAAGCGCGATGATTGTTCTTCCGCGATTTCAGCGAATGCTTTCGCAACCTTGGACTTGAAGTTCACCGTAATGCGACCATCATCTACTGCAGATTAGCTTTTAAATCAACAATTTCGATCACGGGACAACGTACTGCGAACTTGAGCTGAGTCTGCAGTCAGCTCTGATTCAATCTTCTCAGTGTCTGGCAGAGCTGCCGGAGGTAACTCTGGTTCCCGGTCGGAAGATGGCCGGTCTTCCATGGTAAAGCTTGTGGTACCGAACTTTGTAAAGGAGAGCTGAAACCAAAGTAAGGAGGGGTAGATGCCCAGGGAGAACGTTGAGCTGCTGATAGCTGTTCCCGTGTCACACTACTGCACTGGGGGTGGCGACTCAAGGTTGCTGCTCAAACCACAGAGGTCCAAGTCCAAGCTCATCGTTGGACTGGCTTTATCGCTTGTGGCTTGAGGGGTTATCTGCGTCATGAGGGCCACTTTGCAGCGAGACGAGCTGTGAGTGGGTGCGGCAGGGACGATCGTTGTGGCTGTGGAGAGTCCCGAATTTATTAATTTGTTGTTCTGCCATCATCGCGGGGTTTCCCTGCGAGACGTCACTTGGTCGCTCCTTCCCGATTTGCCGATCTGGTCCCCTTATCGCTTATCACTTATCGCTTATCGATAAGCCACCGGCTGCCTGCGCTCTGAGGCGCTAGTGCGCGTCGCGCTCTTTCCGGCGTGTCGTGCTCTTCTCTCTCATCTTTGTTCTTCTCTCAGCTTGCCTCGCCCCTTTCCTGCTTGATCAATTCATTCGAAAAGATAGTTGCATTTCCCCTCGGGGTCCTATCGCGCCCATCATGGCTACGGCTGCCTTACGCCTGAACATCCAATTCGAGTACCCCGAAGATCCCACGGTTGTGGAGAGTTTCCCGAAATTGGGGTACCACTTTAAAGACCCTGACAATGTGTCTTTGCTGGACGTGGTTGACAAGATCTACCGCGAATGGCCCGAATTCCGGCCTGCTTCACCGTGAGTGCGACATTGGAATTGACGAAGGGATGCATTCTAAGTGGATTTACTAGACCCGTGGTGGTGAAGGCAGTCGGGGACGCAGCCCGTCCAGACCTCGAATTCATTTCCAGAGCGACCGCCACTGAGGTATTTATGGACACAACCAAGGCTGCACGCGATGGTCATGACCAAACCGCCACGATGCGTGTCGTTGTGGACTCCTCTTCGTTTGTCCAGCCTACACAGCGGCTGCCACCCCCGCACTACCAGCCTTATATCCAACTTGCCATCGATCGCTTGAGTCCTCAAGTACAAGAAGCCATTAAGCAAAATACTCCTCAGGATCCATCTACCACTCCAAAGGGGAACGCGGAGCAGATCCGCAAAAGAAAACGCAAATCCGAGCCAAGCTCAAAGCCCGACAAATTAGCAGAAGAAAGCATCGCAGAGCCTACGCTCCCAGCATCCAATCAGGCCGAAACTCGAAAGAAGTCGCGAAAATCTGAGCCTGTTCGGTCCTCGCAGACCCTCCCCCCGCTACCAAGCAGCCAGGTTTCAGCTACGGTTTACCCTCCTGGGTTCAGCCCAGCTGAAATCGAAATGATGCGCCAAAAAGCGGCCGATCGTTTGAAAGAAGAGGCCGAAAAAATTGCCGAAGTGCATCGCAAGTTGAATGATCCAGATACACACCGGAAGGTCAAGAAGATCCTGCGGCAGATTGTGGAATATCATGACAGCCTGGAAACCCATGTTAAGAACAGCAAGGACAAGAGCAGAACAAAAGAAAGAATCCAAAAATTGTTCGATGAGCTCAAGAAGAAAGAACGAAAGCTTTCGAAGTCCAAAAAAACCCGAACGGAGGGCCATGCGTCAAAATCCTCGCGACGTCCATCTGCTGTCAGCAAAGATGATACTGAAAGTGATTCGGATGATGACATAGAAATGACCTTCGATGATGCCCCTGAAAGCATTTCAGGTCAGGGGACTGGTGACTCTGATCAAGATGTAGCAGCGGCGTTGTTTGGGGGTTTCTTGGACAACGAGGCCAAAGTTGACGGCGACGATGAGGAGGACGAAGATGAAGATGAGGAGGAAGATGATGATGAAGTGGACGACGAGGAGGACAGTGAGGAGGAGGAGGATGATGAAGAAGAAGAGGACGCCGAAGAAGATGATGAGGAGGAAGATATGGAAGATAGCGAGAACGAAGATGTCAGCCGGGATGAGAAAGATCATCACCACAAGAAAGTTGAGGAAGCTAAGGAAGCCAAGCAGGCCAAGTCATTTAAGGGAGTCGACGAAGATTCTGCCAGCGACGACCAAGACAGTACTGCCTCGGATGAAGATTCATCTAGCGAGAGTCATGCTGATGAGCCTCAATCAAAATTCAGCCTCGCAAACGAGACTGCAGAAGCTTTTACCGACGATCTGGAGGCTCCAGAGTCTGTTAGCTCAGATCAATCTGCTGAACCTCTCGTCGTGATTGAAACACCCCGACAGAACTCGCGAATTTCTGGCGTCTCCTCGGCTCCAGAACCTCCCCAAAGCGAAAGCGCCTTTCTACTTAGGGATCTTCTTTTGAACCCGGAGAGACTTGAAGCCGCAAAGAAGGCGCAGCGTGTGAGGAAGCTCAACGCTTCGCGTGCTGTTTTCAAAGTGTCCGATAATTCCAGTGAAACCTCGGGTGAAAGTGATGATGAAGAACAAGGTGATATTCTACCTGATGGTACGTCGGCTAAGCTGCGCAAGCCCAGAGTTCGTCGTACCTGATATAAGTTTCTAGGGCTGTGATTTTAAGAACATCTGCACGATCTATGCACGTCTTGTAATAATAGTGATACCCGCAATAGCGTCCAGAACAATAATACGCCTCATTCAACGGCATTCTCTATTTTAACTTTCTTCATCTGGCTTGCACCACGACTAAAGTAAGCTGTTGACTAACTAGCAGGCATTCTCGAGTCCCTTTCTCGAGGCTCGCACGCACAAAATAATGCGGGGATTGCGGGGTCGGTATTACTAATTTTTGCTATCAAGGGCCGCAATCGGGACTGCTCCGATAAACCAAGTGGCGCTTCTCCCCATGCAAATGACCGCCATTAGCGCCGGCCTATATCCCTGACACTGCGCCTCGAAGCAGATCTCTCCCACCGAAGACCTATCATGCCGACTGCCGAAGCCCCATCGGCGAAGCAAGTGGTCCCGCGGCGGGTGAACAAGAAGCGAGGGACCACCCGTGAACGCACAGGGTGTCTGACCTGCCGCCAGAGGTGAGAGACCTAGGGGAGCGGCTGCTTACAGGCTCAAGCTAACTATGAACTAGGAAGAAGCGATGCGATCTAGGCTATCCCGTATGCAGGGAATGCGTCCGTCTGAACTATATGTGCAAGTGGGAGGATCCAAGGCCGGTGAACAATGAGAACGCCAATGCGAACCCTGATCGACAATTAAGCCGCCAGTCTAATAGTCCTTTTCGTCTTTTCGCTGTTCCTGATCCTGTGCTTTTCTGGGTGGATGAGCATGCCGACTGCACGTCCCCCTCTAGCCGTAGGCATTTCTTGAGATATTACACACAGACCTTCACGCATTTGCTTACGACTAATATTGAAAACAATTCTTTCTTATCTGGTATGTGATGCGTCTATTCTCAGCGCTTGATGTTGCAAGGGCTAATGTAATTCACAGTCTTTCTGCCAATGGCAATGCACAGCCCGCCACTTCTTAATACCCTTATCGCATGGTCTTCATCACATCTATCTCTTCGAGACGACTCATTTCGACATGTAGCAATGCAGAATCGATGTGCAGCCCTTGGAGATCTTCGCGGGGCTCTCGAAAATGAACCCGTCAACATGGAAACCAATCTTGCAATGTCGTTAGTCTTGTGCTCTCTGGAAAGCATCATGGCAGACAACGGGGACGCGTGGTACTTGCATCTTGCAGGCGCTGCAGGAGTGATATCCTCAAATGCAAATATCGCAGACAATCTGAACAAGACAGGCTCAGTTCCTATTCTTCAGAATTTCGAAGACGCCCACGCTGGACGCTGGCTGCTTCGCAATTTTGCTTATCGAGATATTGTCATGGCAGTTGCGCGTGACCGGGCGCCACTCCTGAATTCTCATCTATTTCTTCAACTCGACGACGCCCGTCTACCTGATTCTCATTTCGGACTGGCGTTCGAGATTCTGGAGATCATTTCTCAGATAGCTACTCTCAACGAACAACTTAAGGGTGCCACGGGGCCTACTGGTTTCGAGCATATAAATCCTTCTCAGTTATTAGAGGAGAGTCAAGAATTTGATTCGTTCCCTTTAACAGAAGCCTCAGATCCAGCGACTGCACTTCTTGATCTGGAAATACGATTACAACAGTGGGCGTGTCCTCAATCGGCAGACATGTCTCTAAGGTTACTCGCAGATTCATACCGCAGCTCGGCTCTCATATTCTTATATCGCGTAATGCGGCGCCATGTCCAAACAGACACTGAGGGACTCTCAGAAAAAGCCTCGGTCCAAGTTGCTGCAGTGGTGAGCAATATTGAGCAAATGCCGACACGAAGTCTACCGGAGTGTACGCTACTATTCCCACTGTTCCTAGCTGGGGGAGAAGCTACTGCGGAATCACATATTAAAAGCATTCGTCATCGGATGCTCGATATGATTGATTCTAGAGGTTTCCGCAATGTGGAGGTCGCATTGTCTGTGCTGGAGAAGCTTTGGAGATTAAAGATCGCGCGAAGGGCTGCTAGTTCTTCTACACAGATTGACTGGCTCGATATTGTGCGGCAAGATGGTATTAGCCTGTCTTTATCATGATTTATGCCTTGGATGATTCGAAGTATGTGTTCGATACGATATGTAAGATATTAGAGATTGAATGAGGATCAATGTTGATTATCCTTTTGAAATGTTCATTTATATTAGTGTACAGATATCCCATTTTCCGAGAAGAAGCTGCAAGAACTCCGTCCGTATATCTATCAAGCAAAGACTTTCTGGATTAGCAAAGAGTAAGGTCATCACAAAGTGGAAGAAATGAATATGAGAAGACGGGCAAGCAAGGACAGGGATAATTCTATCAGTTGGCCTGATAGACTTTGAATCCTCCAAACTCCCAATAAGCTTCTTCAAAATGCGATGGATTGTTCGACACAAACTCCGTACAGGTAGCCGGGCAGCTGTACATCTGCTCATAGAATTGTGGCTGGGCCGCGAGATCTCCACAAAGATCAATATTGGCAATGATGCTTTGGTTCCGGAAATAAGAAGGAATGTCGCAGTTTGTATTCGGAAAGTCAGCCAGTGCCTTTCCCCAGGTAGCCGGGTTTGGCGAGCTCGTGGGGTCGCTGATATCGGCTGGGATCTCGTCGCGCGGGAAGAACCACGCGCGGATACCTTCAGAACGAAGTTCTAAAGCATAGACCTATTCCCTCAAATTAGATTTTTTAGACAGACAAAGAGGGAGTAACTTACTCCACCTCCATTTTCATTGAATACGTGACCGTATGTAGAGGGTCCTCCCTGCACACTGCACCCGGCATTCATGTGTGTGCTATTACCGCAGTCTTTGAAGATGGGAGAGCCAGTTTCTTTGCGCTTGACATTCATCTTGCAGCCGTCTGTGGTATGGAGGGTGACAGCGTTACCATGTGATCCCTCGTTCGTAGTCTCTAAGATATCGATCTCGCCATTGTTGGGCCAGTTGTAACCATCAACGAGCCATAAAGCAGGCCAAGTACCACACCCGTAGGGTGTATGGAGGATGTCAAATATGAAGAGTCCGTGATCATAGTGATTTCTGGACTCTATACGGACAGAATTGCGACCGCCGACTGCGTTGGGCGTAAGAGAGTCAACTCGTAGAATGGCAGAGTGATCGGTTGCGTGAGTAAGGTTCAGATCGATTGCGGCTTCTTCGTTGACGTATCTGTGATTGTTAGCTTGATATGCAAGAAGGACAGCGGCAGTACATACACAACATGCCCGTTAGTAGGGTCCTCTCCGGAGAAATAATCGAATTGGTCGAAGAATGAGGTGCCTCCATATGTATCAACCAGGCGATAGTCTAATGTTGTATAGTCCGGATAACGATTTGCCTGAACACCTTCGTATGCGCCAACGACCACAACAACAATAATAACAGCGATTAGGCCAAAGACAGCCAGTTGTTTTCGCAAAGACCAGCTCCCAGGGTTTCGAAGTGACCAATGTCGGCGATCATACCATGGGGCCTTAGGACCCTCTAGCTCCGGCGATTTTGAAGGAACGAGCACAGCGGGATTCTCAGGCGTTTTGGGTATTTCTGTCGGGGGAAGTCCCTGTAAACGTGATGTCGCATCGCTATAGCGATTTAAGTATCGGGGTGGAAGCTTTCGATCGTCCATCTTGGGCTGTAATAATTTGTGAAGAGTATTAAAAAAATGAATGAGCGAGCACCGCTGCGCACGACATTATGAGACGATGACCGATACTAATGAGGCTTAAAGTTTGGCGTGGTTTCCCGATTGAGCGCGGCCGTTTTCGATTCAGGAACAAGTGTTTATGCCGTCATGGCGGATCTGGTATGCTTCCATCATGGTGGACCATGCTTGGTATGCTGGACGAGAACATGCAGTTATACTGTCGATCATTGCCGTTTATGATCCCATGAAGCCGCACCCGCTGCCATGAGCTTCCACCAGACGCCGACATGCTATTTCCGTCTATGATGAACCGCGATTATAGCATAGACGAGATTTATGGAAGCTCTTAACGTCATATGGATGTTTCTAAGAACTTGAGTCTCACTACTTGGCCGATGCTCAATTCGCACGATCATCTCCAACGACGTCATCCCTTGAAGGCTTTAAGGGATGAAAGGTAATGCAACTTCGGAGCGGTGGTTCCAAAGCTAGTTTATTGGAGTTGTTACTGGGGAGCCACAGTGTATGCAGCACTTTGGTACTCTCATTTCGAAGTATACTTCACACTCGGCTAGCCGAAGATACCCTCAGATCTCCGCCCGTGCCTATAGATACCCCAGGATCCCATATTCCTCTTATTTCTTAATCCTCCCATATAATTCTCGATTTGTGTACATGTAAATCAATACGTGGATATATCTGACCTTGGTATCCTTATCTTTACCCTTATATTCCAGTATCTAGCCGCGGTCGGTACCATTCGAGCCACTTCCGCGACCACTGCCTAGGGGTAGGTACCTCCTATATGTCAATGGCCCGGCATATCAACCTTAAAAAAGCCAAGAAGATAGGAATGTACCATTATACCCTAAGAAAGCCCTACTAATACAATAGGCACATGGTGTCGGGCCGACTACGCCCCGAAACGGCCGGGCCTCGGTTGAGAGCGATGCAGGTGAACCCCGCGCTCAACCGAGCTGCCTTGGATGTGCTTACCCCTACGTTATCCGGCCGATCATCCTCGATTTCTTTTTTGCCCCTGTATTCTTCTCTCTCCTTGCCTCAATTCTCTATTCTCGTTGGACTTCTAAGACTTCATTGTCCTTGACATCCCCGCATTCAAGGCCCGCCCCCCGCAATTGCTCTTACCCCGGACTCTGCTCACATACAAGTCCACCATGGCTCTGAGCTTCAGAACAGCCCGCCCCGCCACTAAGTTGGCTCAGGTAAGGACGCACTTGAATTTTGGACTCGGTGCAATTCCAATGCCCAATTGACCAGAGTGCTGATCCCTGTCTTCAGTCATCCCGACCGCTTTTTACTAGCCGACGCTATGCGACCGCCGAGCCAGACTTGAAGACCACCTTGAAGGAGGTCATTCCTGCTAAGCGGGAGCTTTTCAAGCAAGTCAAGGCTCAGGGCGAAGACAAGATTGGCGATGTGCAGATCGGAAACACCATCGGTGGTATGCGAGGCCTCAAGGCCCTTCTCTGGGAAGGTTCCGTCCTCGACCCCAACGAGGGTATCCGCTTCCACGGCAAGACTATTAAAGACTGCCAAAAGGAGCTCCCCAAGGGTACCTCCGGCACTGAGATGCTTCCAGAGGCCATGTTCTGGCTTCTCTTGACCGGTCAGGTCCCTTCGACCAACCAAGTCCGGGCTTTCTCACGCGAGCTTGCTGAGAAGTCTCACCTCCCCACCTACATTTTGGACTTGATCAAGTCTTTCCCTAAGTCTATGCACCCAATGACCCAGCTTTCAATTGCTGTTGCTGCCCTGAACACCGATTCCAAGTTCGCGCAGGCTTACGAGAAGGGCTTGAACAAGGCCGAGTACTGGGAGCCCACCTTCGATGACAGCATCTCCCTGCTTGCCAAGATTCCTCGCATTGCTGCTCTTGTATTCCGCCCCAACGAGATTGACGCCGTTGGTAACCAGAAGCTTGACCTCTCTCAGGATTGGTCTTACAACTTCGCCGAGCTCCTGGGCAAGGGTGGCTCTAAGAACCAGGACTTCCACGACTTGCTTCGTTTGTACCTTGCCCTCCACGGTGACCACGAGGGAGGAAATGTCTCTGCCCACGCGACTCACCTGGTCGGAAGTGCCCTGAGCGACCCATTCCTTAGCTACAGCGCCGGTCTTCTGGGTCTGGCTGGTCCTCTGCACGGTCTCGCCGCTCAGGAAGTTCTGCGCTGGATCCTTTCCATGCAGGAGGAGATCGGCGCCAAGTTTACTGACGAGGATGTCCGAAGCTACCTCTGGAACACCCTCAAGTCCGGCCGTGTTGTCCCTGGATACGGACACGGTGTGCTCCGCAAGCCCGACCCTCGCTTTGAGGCCTTGATGGACTTTGCCGACACTCGCCCCGACGTTCTCGCCAACCCTGTTTTCCAGCTCGTCAAGAAGAACTCCGAGATTGCTCCCGGGGTTTTGACCGAGCACGGCAAGGTATGATACAAAGATTGACAAATTGACTACTATGTGCTTTTAGCTAATCTTTACTACAGACCAAGAACCCCCACCCTAACGTGGATGCCGCCTCCGGTGTCTTGTTCTACCACTACGGATTTCAGCAGCCTCTCTACTACACTGTCACCTTCGGTGTGAGCCGTACATTGGGTCCTTTGGCCCAATTGGTCTGGGACCGTGCTCTTGGTCTGCCCATTGAGCGTCCCAAGAGTATCAACCTGCTCGGCCTGCTCAAGAAATAAAATCCTAAAATAGGCGATGCCATGATTTGATACCCTTCCACATTTGGTAATCATGGCTTGATGATTTTATGTAAAGCGAGCCTGAATGGAATTTTGATCTTTTTGAGAAGAGGGACAATGCTCAGATTAGTCACTAGATATAGAGAAGCAATTTCAAAAAGATGTTTGTTGTCTACACATGTCATAATCCACGGAGTTGAATTCTTAGTAGAGGCCCGTAGATTTTTTTCTTGTCGCATGCAGCATGTGCTCGTATGGATTATTTTTCTAACGCATGATGTGCTATGAATTCAATAGGGAGTTCCAATGAGATCTCCGGCCTCCGGTATCTACAAGTGTTTCGCACCCTCGAGCCACGCGATTACTCCTTATTTTCTTCTCTCTTCATCCTCATCAATACAGAGAATTGATTTCGAGCACCCATTTACTCGTCTCGTCTTACTAGTAGAGATTATCTTCTCATCAGTATATTTCGGTAACGTGACTCGGTCTACGGGACCGGAAATCAAAATTTCAATTTGTTTAGGGGAATAGAGATGAGCAACCACCTGGGCACGTGGTTGGTAGTAGCGACTGCTAGAAATAATTCGACTAAATTTAGATATGTAATCTCTTTGCTATCTGTATCTATGACTACTAACTGTTGAAAAACATGTTTAGAATATGTGTCACTTCATTGGGAGAAGAAAAGAACCTGGGAAGAAGTAAAATGGTTCGACTGATTTCTATTATTGTTTGAAAAGCTGAGTTTCAATTCATAGTTTGAAAATCCCCTTGCGACAAATGTCAAAGAAATAGATGGTGTCTTTCCTCTTTCATCCTGTTGCAGCCTCACTAGGTCGACCCCGTTTGTATCAAGTCAAAGGCACGGCCTTAGGGAAACAATTATTAATAACTTGAGAGGGGAATTGATAAATGGCCAACTCCTAGATGATATTCCGAATATCAATTTCCATTAGACCAATTAATTCTTCAATAGCTCGTAATGCCTCGCGCTCGTCCAACTTTAAACCAGGGTAAACCCAATGGCAAGAAACCCAGCGGCAAGGAAGCCAACGGGAAGTATTCCAATGGAAATGCTCATGGTGAACCCAGCGGGGAAGCCAGCGAGGAAGCCAATGTGAAAGCCAACGGGAAAGCCAATGGGAAAGCGAATATGAAAGCGAATATGAAAGCGAATGAGAAAGCGAATGAGAAGGCCAATGGGAAAGCGAATGGAAAATCCAATAACAAGTATTCCAATGGAAAGGCCCATAAGGAGTCCAGCGGGGAGTCCAGCAGGAATGCGAATGGGAAAGCGAATGGAAAATCCATTGCCGAAACCAGTGAGGAGGAAGCCAATGGCAAGAAACGAAAAGCCGAGACCAGGCCAGGAACTCGAAAGCAGAGAGCCTTAAGTCCTGATGAAAGATACGAGGCGTTATTCGGCACTCCGGAGGCACGAAAGCCCAAGGGCAAGCGTCTTCCGGAGTCTGAGCGACCAGATATGGATTTCAGTGATCTGGACCCTGAGGATTATGATGGACATATCCGAAGATGTGAATACTATATAAAAAGAGGACACTCAAGGATAGTACTCACGGGGAAGATCAATGGGCTTAAGGAGGCTAAGGAGGCGCGAAAGTACGTTTTCCCCATCATGTACAAGCAACGCGTGCCACTAACACTGTGTCTACAACCAGCGAAATAATGCAGATATATGGTGATGGTGAAGTTGACTGGGATACAGCTTATCGATTAAGGAATCTCTACTTAATTGCTGAGAAGCTAATCGAAGATGATCCGAATAGAGAGCTGGTGAACGTAAGAGCAGTGATAGCTGCATACAAAGCAAAAAAAATAAAGTTCGGTACCACCTCGTACTGGGCTCAAGGCAAGATGTTGGCCGAGTCACCACGCCTTGACTTTAAGAAGTTCAGGGAGCTAAATACGAAAGAGAACCGAGGCAATAGCGGGTTTTGGGTTGAAGGGGTTAGTTCTTGCGATTTGCGCAACGACCTCGGTGCATTTACCCATCAATACTAACACTATGTCTCCTACTTTAGATTCACCAGTCCAACACTGTCAAGGCCATGTCACGCCAGTATATCTCTAATCCCTCGGGGTATGGGACCAAGCAGGATTATACCTCAAGGGTCAGTCATTTATACCTACTTTTCAACTTGATTCTCGTAGTATTCACTGACCACGATGCTCTAGCTTTCATTTGCAATCCGCCTCGACCAGCGTTTACAGCTTCCACCGTTGGCGGTGAAACCATATCCGCAAGTCCAACTAACCTTTTTGGATGATACAGGAGCGGATGTAATGACAATCTATCATGATGATTTGGGACTGCTGATGAACGAAGAATCGGGTGGCTTTGGCATGCCACATGAACATATGATGGGGTACGCCCTTCTATGTGTGGCAAATGGCGAGCAAGTAATACAGCCGGCAATTGCTCTTCAAGTAAACGCCCAAGGAGAGGACCATCTGGGCAACGAGTGCTGGATGAAAGATGAATGGACATCAATTTGTGCCCATGTTATGGATGGGAATAGTGCTGAAATTCCGGGAATAGGCTTCTTACGACTTTCTGGCCCATATCTACGCAGCATGTTCTGGGTAGGGTCAGCGCCACGGCAGCCATTGGTGACGCACGCTGCTGATAGGAGATATGGCCTTCACTTGCCCGGAGTTCGTGATGAGGACCTTCCAGAAGAACCTATTTTCGGCGGTCCTTACCAAATTCCCGAGTGGGGATACTCCGAGGACACAGGAAGATTTGAGGTAGTCCACGCTGGCGAAAGGAGGCACATAACCCCGCGAAAAATTCTTAAGAAGCGAGGAATTTTACCACGGACAGACGATGACTCTTCGAGCAGCAGCGATGAAGAGGAAAGTGAGACAACTTCGGGCGGCGGCGATGAGCAGCAAACCAAAACAACTGGCCCAATGCCCGATCCATACAACAGCGATGATGACCGCAGTGAAGAGGACTTGGTACTATGGGAGCTTAGCCTTGATCAATAAGCGGGAAGGTAACAAAGATAGATGCTAAGCTTACTCCTCAATGAACCCGCAACAACTTGTTGTTCTCTTGACTGCGGTTCTAAATAGAACCCATATTAGCTGAGAGCGGAAAGTCCCACCCGCCAGGAATTGTGGAGGCAGTATGAATTCTATAATGTGCGAAAGAATATGACTCTTTCTCCACCGGAAGAGAACTGGTGTACTGTGTTATGCTGCTTTACCATCGAAATTCGTTCTTGAATGCTTAAAGAATCCCATGTCAGCATCGCGGTTTTCGGCTCTTGAATGTTTGGCATGAGAATATTATTGTCTAACAAGTCGTGAATTTGATATTATTTGCTCTTTCCTATCTCTCATAAAATAAGCCTCTCTAAAGCTTGAAAGTCCGAGATCCCTGTATTACACATAACTCCCTAATGTAGACCCCAGGGATGATATAAAAATATTGGGCC
The DNA here is from genome assembly GCA_026745395.1 of Tympanopsis confertula. Classification (NCBI taxonomy): domain Eukaryota; kingdom Fungi; phylum Ascomycota; class Sordariomycetes; order Coronophorales; family Scortechiniaceae; genus Tympanopsis; species Tympanopsis confertula. The sequence goes on along the minus strand of JAOYNU010107553.1, from coordinate 20,144 downwards.
AAGATTGAAGGAAACATGGCCCCGAGCATGACCCCGTAGTCAATCCCCTTCAAGCGTGGTTTTCAGGCGTATTGCTGATCCTCAGGCGTATTGCTGATTCTCTGCACAATTATATTCATTCCCCGCACGTGTAAATTAATGTATAATGCCGAAGGATGAAGGATTTCATGTTTAAATTGAACGAACCACTCAAGGCCCACTGGGTGGAGCTTAAATCAATAACTTTGACAAAATTGGGGCTGATCATAGCCTTGGCGAAACCAGAGCCAGAATTCACGTTCTTGATCAAAACTAAGATCTTCCCTAGATTATTGGCCCGTAAGACGAAGTAGATTAAGGCAATTTCTCTGTATATATCCCCCAATGTAATAGTCTTGGCAAACATACCCTAGGTACTGAGTACATGTAGGAATATAAATTCACCTCTAGATCATGCCCGCGGGCTCTTTCATCCATCCCACATCTCTGAGCAAAACTCTGCCGATTTTCTTTTCTTAACATTGAAAGTCCCATCATGCTTTCTCCCGTCGTGTTCACCGCGGCTTTACTTGCCACTTCCAACATCCCCTTTGCAACCGCAGAGACCTGCTATGCAATCGGCTCGTATACTACGAACTCAGCAGGTGCAGGAATAGGAGGTACTACAATCTCCGTCGGTGGAGCACTTTCCCTCTTCAACGAGGCAGGGGAAGTCATCGGTGAATACAAACCTGACAAATTTGACGACGGTGTATGCTCGGACTTCATATCCGTTCCAACCAGCAACTTGACCAGCGTCTTCGAATGGGGTTCCACGTGTGATGGTGCAAAGTTCCAGTAAGTTGCGCGAGATCACCAGTGAGTGAAGCTTTCATCGAAGTGCTAATTTCTCTAAAATCTTAGTGAGTGCCATGGTGCATACGGCGATCAAACTCATATCAAGGGAGACGAACCCGAGAACGGAAATGACTTTTACGGATTGGGAATCTCGACTGATTCGCAGTGCAAGGTTAGCTTCCAGTGTTAAGCTGGCCTTTGCTCGATGGTTATGAGAAGCGGCATTGCTTGGCTCCGAAGTTGAGGGTGCGCATAGACTGCTATGTTTAACTGATCTAGATATTTCATGGGATCGTGTACTAGGAGCACATGTAAGAAGTGCTTGGTTTCAAGGATTCTTCTCCATTGCTAGCGCTGATGACAATATCATTAAGATTGAATTACATGTTTCTTAATTCCATGACATTTATCAAGCGATGTTTGACTTACAATAGCTCTCGTAGCCTTTAGAACGAAGTTAGAGTCACACATGTATTGATAGATCAAAGTAATCACCAGCATAGTTCGCTCAATGGGCCTCATTTGAAGCATTTGAAGAGCGTGAAGCTGATGGGGTTCTTGTCTCATTCGGCAACTATGAAGACAGAGCCCTTTATAGCGGTATTCAGATAAATGGAGAATGAAAATTTGCAAATTTAGAATATGGTCAAGTGGGGTATACAGAGACAGGGCTGAGCAGTAAGTAGAAGGACGCTTGCTAAGAAATGTGGAAATGTATATCATAAGTTTGTAAGATAGGGTGGCACCGGGAGCTTAGCATTTTCGTAACTTCGGCGCAAATACCTGGCTCGACCTTGCATATCATTTATTGTACGGCCAGGGAGGCGGTCACCGAGTAATCTTTCTATGAATGAAAAGCGATTGTTGTCTGGAAAAAGCGTTAGAGAGATTATGTCAAGATGAAATAGAAGTATACTTACTTCTATACGCCATTAACCCTTCAGAGAGAACTTGATCTTCTGCACTAGACCAAGTATGATGAGAGACAGAAGGAGAAATGTGAGTGGCCTGGGATTGTGAAGATTCGGAAGCTTTCAAGCCGCTATCAGCCAAAGCTTGTTTCAAACGCCTTAATGGAAGACGAAAGCGCCAAGTTTTTGGAGCTCCCTTGCCACCGATGTAACCTCCTTTCCAGAGGCCATGTATGCGCTCAATGGGACCCAAAGCCAAGTCCAGGATAGAGTTGAACTGGGTATATGCAGGATTACCGAAGCGGCAGTGAATCTGAAATGCTAGAACAACAAGAAGATGCAAACGTGGAACCAAGTACATTTGAACTTGATCCGACTGTTGATTTTCTTTCGCAAGGTTTCCACCGGAATAAGGCCATTCTGGGAAGTTGAGGGTTTTCATAATCTTCTCATGAGTCGATTTTTTGCGGCTTAAGATTTTCTCTGTGATGTCTCTTGAAAGCACAGAGATTTGCTCCATTTCTTCATAAGCGCCCACCAAGCCATCTATTGATTCATAGGCATCTTTAAGGGTGGACAGCATCGTCGAAAGAGGGGCACCCTGCGAATCATGTATGCTTTTACTCAGAGTCACCCAGTCATCCATGAATGGAGTGTTTTCAACAGCCTCAAAAAGCCATTTCTTTAGTTCGGTGCTCATTCCCGGAACAGTTAGCTCTGGAGAATCCGAAAAATCCGACGAAACCCCCGGAGAGCTCGTGGGATTATAGTCGACCTCATCGGCTTGACTTGGTTCGTTCTGCCGGTCGTCGACTTCAGTCCCAAGATCTTCAAATTCCTCTTGTTCATCGAAGTCGGGCTCAACGGGCAGGCCGGTGGATGCAACCGTGCCAGAATTCGTAAGATCAAATTGCAGTTGCTGATGCGGGTCTTCCAAGCCATTCGACTCTTCGTCCTCATTTCGACTATCTTCTGATTCTTCATGGGTTGAGTTTTGACCATCATCTAGGCCCAGGCTTTCACTCTCTTGTGCAACCGATTGTGAAGTACCTGGGACGTCGACCTCCATGTTGAATTCATCATCACGCTCGTTGCGATTCTCTGGCATTTCGGCCTCTGCTGTTTCAGTGGCGCCTGCAAGACTTGATTCCAGCACGTTATCCGGATCTTCGTGGTCCTCGAGCACTTCCTGCCTTGATGAACTGGGTCCAACAATCGATGGTTCTTCAACCGGCGCTGTATTTTGGTGATTGTCGCTAGCTGAAGTTTCAAAATTCTCATCAGGCCCGTCCTCGTCTTCTTGGACAGCGGCTAGAGCTGGCGTGTCGTCCGTAGCAGGATTTGGATCCGGATCCTGGTTCAGCTCGTCTTTGTCCCCTGACTTTTCATTGTGGCGCCAGGCATTATTCCCCGGCAACTCGGGTTCTATTTCCTCTTCCTCTTCCTCTTCCTCTTCCTCTTCCCCCTCCTCGATAACTGGGACTGCCGCATCGTCTAGATTTTCATCGTCGTCCGAAAGATCGCGGTACGATGGTCTGCGCAGGCTGGCTTGCTGACTCCTAGTAGCTCGCGTGCTTCGACGTGGGGAATGGGTAGGAGTATCCGGAGGAATGTCGTAGATGTCGCCATGCGTTCTGCGTCTTTTTTTGGGGTATTGGCCTGCTGTGATGCCACTGAGTAAAGCGGCTGTTTCCCTGTCGCGTTGGGCACTCGTGGCCTTGCGTTTCCCCTGAGCGGAAGACCCAAACTCGTCGATGTTCGTAGGGGCGCGGAGCCTTTGGTTAGGTGTACCCAGGACGCGTTTCTTTGTTCGCCTGGGCGTTGAGTTGGGTGCCATATCTGTGCGTGGGAAAGCGTACGCGTGGGGACGCGACGCAAGGGAAGTGGAAGCTTGGATCGCGATCATGGGCGCTTCGGAGATTAGATTGTCGCGTCGATCCCGCCTAGCGTGGTCCCCTGTCCGCTTCCTTAACGAACCCGCAATTCAGCACAGGAGTTGTGTACACTAGAAGGCAACTTAGAACTGACTGCCTGTCAATGTTTGGCAAACGAACGGAAAATATTCGACGATCTTGTTGCCTGGAGCTTCAGGCGTCCGAATCCAACATGGGCGTGATTCGGATACGGACAGCAAATGTGATCTATCATTTCGGGGGTTTCGGGAGGGAAGTCTTGGGTGAGAGGGCGAAATACTTCTTGAAACTTCGAGGTCAAGTTTCCCCCGCGGCAAACGCCCTCCACTCGCTGGAGTAGACATGTTTGAGAGGCTCGTAGAGAGCTAGGCGGGCATACAAGGGAGCAATGGTCAATATTAGGTCTCGAGGATAGTCAACGGAGTCCAATAACCTCGATGAATTGAGGAGATTAACAAATCCATCAATTATTGTCTTTTCTGCTAATTTTCATGGCCATTGCGGAGTGCTGCTACGCTCGACGTGCAGCCCAGCCGAACGGAAGTGACTACGTCTCATCTTTACAGTTCAGGTGAATGTTTTCGGTGATCATGATCTTGTCAAAGTATTTGTAATGATCATGACTCCAGAGAATGTTCAAGCTGAATTTCTAAAAGGAACTTTGTACAAGACAGAAGAGTCCTTGTATAGGCCCATGGTTTCTTGTTTCCGGTAAACGCTACACGCGTCTGATCTATAGAGCTTTAAAGAGACCCCTCCAAGGTACGTTAGAGTTTACGAGACTTGAATGAAATAGGAACGATAATAAACATGCACTGGTTAGTCCTTCTCTGCTAGTCACGGAAGATACGCTGGTGGAAGCCAGCAAGACTAGCAGATGCAAGATAATGCACAATTCACCCCTGCTTGGGATTCGAGAAGCCCACTATGGAGCACTTCAAGATATCCCGCAGTAGAACCTATCACAGCAGATTGGAGATAGACGGATTGAGGGGCATGCCAGTCGCACAAACCAAGCCACTGATTAATAGTTCGCGTGCTCGTAAACTCCTCGCTTAGACATGAGATCTCGAATACGGCCCCGTCCAAGTCAAAGCAATATATTTACACTGAGCTTTTCATCCAGTGAACTGAAGTCTCGGGTTTATTGCTAAAGCTCGTCATTCTCGCGGAGATTGATCTGCAGCTGTCAACTTCTCCGCAACGAGGTGGGGCCGCCGCGGAACTCGGCTCGCTCGCCCGTCGCGATATCCCGCTGCGATGTGGGGCTTTACATTGGAAAATTAGTAGGAAGAAGGAGTAGAGTGCCCTTACAGTTGATGAAGTTCATGAATATTGCGTCTTCGTTATATTCCGTGATAGTTGGATACCAATATTGCTAGAGCAGTCAGTCTCGGCACCGCTCGAGGGTGGAGTGTAGAACGTTGGTTGATCCACAGTTTAGATGATGCTTAATGAGCACAGACAAACCTTATATTCCCACATTGCTTACAATTGAAGAAGAACATACAAGCAAGATTCCATTAAAAAAGGATACAATCGTTCTATACGAAAAGACAAAGACAACTCGTGTACAAATATCCAAGACCGCTGGTTCAACAACACACATTCTGAAGATCCCGTCACATCCATGGATATTTACCTAAGCCATAGCCTCAAGCCTGCGTCGCATATCCTTCAGATAGTACTTCATGGGATAAGTGCGAATACCTTTCGGGAGACAAGGATAAGTCGCCTTGGTGAATCCGAGGGTGAACCTATACGTTCCCCGGCGAAGCTTGTTTGTCTTCAAGCCGTAAGCGTCCCGGATCCGAGGAGGCAGCATTTGAGCTGTTGTCAATCGAACCAAGGGAAGGACAGCGCGAATTGCAATCGGAGCTTCTTTATTCCAAAGAAGGTCCTTGGCAACGTTTTGTGCATGAGGAGTGATTTCCATTGACTCAATCTGGTGGTCCCAGTATTCCCAGAATGCCCTGCGACTGGGAGGCCACATGCCTGGTGGTACACGCAAGGACGTAGCGAGAATAGAATATTCTCTGTAGATTGCCTCAGAAGTTTTCTCATCCATAAGACCGAAGACTCGCTGGTAGATATCAATCCCGACTCCGTACAATGTCGCAGCCACCCACAGCTGAAGCGTGGGATCGTTTGCATTGTAGTCTGGGCCGTTTACGGGTGCGTGAGCCCGATGGACCATTTCAATCACGGCCTTCTTCTCGTCGCGAGATCCGAATGCCATGCAGTAGACATACGTCATGGTGGTTCGAAGACGATCCAGCGGACGGTATGCAAAGTTGCTGTGCTCGTTTACACCCCTGCCGACGCCAGGCTCGGCAACTTGCAAAAGAATGGCTGCTGCTCCACCAGCAAGCAGAATGGCTTCTTGAACAATTTGTTTGATCTGTTCGGGTTTCTCTAGATCATCGAGAAGATTGGGGTCCACGTGGCAATCATTTTGCTTTTCTGCTTCTTTGTCACTTGCTATCTCTGGAGTAGATGATAGTGGCGTGGCATCGTCCTGGAGAATGGGTGTTGAAGATTTGTCCGTCATGATGGAAAGAAGACTAGTCAGGAATTGAATCTGATTCACAATTTCAAACACGCGGTGTAAGGAGACCTGTCGAGACGAAAATAACTGGCTTCAGGGGAAGCGTACTTTCTTTTATGTCTTGCAATTTTCTTCTTCCATCAATTTATTCCTGACTGAATAATCATGCATAACTATCACACCAATGCGACTCATTCATATGACAGCCGCTGACCATAGCGGCTTTTCGTACGGCCGCGGACCGCCACTTTGAGCTGCCATTTAGCGCAATCTAAGCTCGTGAATGATAGGTCTGAACCGAGTACCGTTATTTGGTGGGGTCTTGCACACATGTCATCATCAGACCTGTCTAAGCGATCAGGAATGGTGGGGTAGAATGGTGATCGACACATTTCTCCGGGGTAAAATGCCCGTGCCAAGGTCTTGTCGTAGAATATGCCCCTTTTCTCATGCAGGATACCATGACCCTGCGCCCTGGATTATGTGCCGTCCAAAGATACGAGAGGGGTTTGAAAGCCAGAGGAGGCGTCAGCGGCGCTCCGATTGGTGTTGCCGAATGAAGGGTACCTTAAATATAGAAGAAGAACGGAACAAATGACGTGAGATAAATAGTCAGGATAAGACCGCAAAGCTCACAAGGTCTTGGGCTGGGACTCCTTTGCCTTTCTGTTGCACTCAGTCTCAAAAAAAGCAACCAATATGCCCCTGGACGAGCAGAAATACATCATTGGGTCCAACCGAAACACCGGACTCCCTGCAGATAGTGAAAAGGACTTGGAGAAAAAGTACATCCAAGATGGCACTGAAACGGACATTGATCACATCGAGAGCATGAAAGTCTCTGAGAAGACCCCATATACTAGCAAGGCGAGGAGAGCCCAAGCGGGGTTGAAGAAACACTGGCGTCGCTTTTGGTGCTGCTATCTCCTTGCCTCAATAATATTTCTCGCAATATTCCTGCCCGTGTTGTAAGTTCTGGCAAAATAATTGATCTTCCTCAGCTCTTACTAACTTGCCGTTCCACGCAGCTTCCTGGTTGCGATTCCCGCGATTGCACAACGCCTTGTTGACGATACTGATCTACCCATACGCTCCGCACAAATTCTGGACCCGACAATAGACACCGTCTCATTCACCTTAAATACGGCACTGAACCTTCCAATTAAGCTCACCGTTCATACGGAGGCCTTCGACTTGGACTTGTACAAGCCCGAAATAAAGCCCATTGAACCCTATTTGACAGTCGGACTCCCAGCTTTCAACCTCAAAGGGAATACGGACATTACAGTCACTCGGAACCACACCAAGATACTTAAGAAGGATCAATTCATTGATGTCTTGACCCAGGCTGTGTACAACAAGAAGTTTACAATGTCCGCACGAGGCTCTACCATGGGCCACCTTGGCGCGTTGAAGACACCCATAACGCTCGACAAAACAATTGAGCTAGACGGTATGTATCTGGGGATTTTCTATTTGCAATTAAGTGTGTATCTACTAAAGATTCATCTGTTAGGATTGGATAAACTGAGCGGGTTCTCCATCGATTCGGCCAATCTGATTATTCCCAGAGAGGGGGATGGTACCAATCTTCGCGGAACCGCAATTCTACCGAATCACTCCGTTTTCACTTTTGCATTGGTGCGTATAAGTTCTTATCTAAATAGTGAAAGCCATTTGCTCATTAAAATTGACAGGGAAATGTGACACTAAACCTGAAAAGCGCCGACATAACGCTCGGGCAAGCCACCATTGAAAATGTCGTGTTGAAGCCTGGGAATAATTCGGTCGCCCTACGAGGAGAGTTGGACATAGATACAATGCTCGATAATCTTTCAGAGATCATAGCGGCGCAGAGGTCAGCGCTACTTTCCGGTGACCTTCAGCTGGACGCCTCTGGTAACTCAACTGTCTACAATGGGGTCCACATCGACTACTTTGAGAAAGTCTTGAACAACCTTACTTTGACTGCACGGGTTCCTATTCTGGGAATTCTGGGTGGCACTTTGCAAGGTTTGTTGGATAATAATAATAATTCAACTCTGGGAAATGCCTTGCAAGATATCACGTCCACGCTGGGAGGCCTTTCAAGTACGAATGATTTTGAAGGATTGTCACGGTCGATTCGAAGGCTTGTCTAGTATTTTTGACTGTCTGAAATCATATAAGATTGCAACGAAATTGATGTCCATTTTCCTGATAGTTCAAAAAAATCGATAGGCATGCATACTATCTCTGCGCCACCGAGAGAGTATTTCCCATGACTTGATTTGATCTTACTTCAAGTTTGAATATCCAAAGCAACAGTGGCGTTCATCTCTGAGGTTCCATAGAATACCTCAACACCAGCATTTCCGACGTTGACATACCAGTCTGAGGTAATGTAACCATTCGTAGCCATTGCGTCTAGCCAGTCCTTTAAGTCACCTGAGAACCCCCCTTCGAAATCTGACTCCGGGAACAAGGTGTGTACCGTGATGCCGTCCGGGTTCTTTCCAGAGTAAATATCCCAAGACTTGCCAAACAGCGGGACGGTATCGATCGGGCCTGCATCGTATCCAATGGGGATCTGATTTCCCCAATTTTTGATGAATAGCATGAACTCACGGGTCTGACTTCCTTCAGTCAAGCCTTGCTGTGGGGCTAACACGAAGTCATAAAGCGCAGACCCTTTTGTACAATTAGCGTCCAGATTATGTGGGTTTCAAACAATAGAACGAAGCTTGGAGTACGTACCTCGGAAGCCCTCCGTGTTCCCACGAGAGAATTTGTAATATGTTGGGATCGCAGCAATCTCAGACAATTTAGATTTCAGACCCTCTCCAATACCAATGTTGGAGTATCCTTTGCAGATATCTTTGGTAGCATCATCCTTCGCGATACTTGTCTGACTATTCCATTCAACAAGATAAGTCCCATCGGCCTTCCCATCTGACCATTCCTGATTGTTGTCGTGCAACACCTGGTAAAAGTTCGTGCACTGCGAGTCGGTGCTTTTCATGGAGTTGGCATTGTACATCGAGTTCGCGACAACCCAAGGCATTCCCGGCAGAGTCAAGTCGTCTGTATTACCGCATTGAGTAGTCGCCTGGACGCCCATGTTCACCGCGGTAGCAGCAGCATAGAGGTTTGCAACAGTTTGAGATGGTGAGGTTTTGCTGGAGGTCGATGACTCGGGAACGATAGTCGATGTCGTGGTATCATGACCTTCACTTGATCGGGTCGTTGTCGTCCAGGAAGAGCTTGACGAGGTATATACGAAAGTTTGGGGTGCATCGCTTGTGGTCTCAGCCAAAGACGAAGTTGGTGTTGTCAAGGATGCCTCGGTCACTGTGGAAGTAACCCAGGTAGTCACAATTGACACCGAATCCTCCGGCTTAGGTTCCGGTGTCTGTATATTTGGTGGCCCACTACTAGACGCCAGCGTACTAGGATAGAGGGTGGTAGTCTCATACACAGTGGCTTTCTCACAGCTATGCTCGTGTCTTCCGTGATGGTGAGGATCGGCATTGGCAAACTGCTGAAGAGCAAAGATAAAAAGCACAAGAGGGGTCATTTTGAATGATAATGAGCGACGAAAAAGACCAATTTCGAATACAAGGAAGTCGATTCAAACGAATGAATGAGAAGTGAAAAGTCGCAGACTTGTGAATATCATTCTCATCGCAAACTGAGCGCTCAGCGCCCCTAAAAAGCGATCTTGGAATTTACAGAGAAACATAACCTCCCGTCTCTGAAAAGGATCTCGATGAGTGTTTTAGCATAATTAAGACGTGAAACTGATGAGAAGACCCTGTCATTCTGCTCTTTTACTGCTTCAGGCTGGTCAAGTCTCCTATCAAAGGGTTCAAGAAGGTCTAGTCCCCAACAGGCAAGTGACACCTCAAGCGCTGCCCGTGTGGTGTGTTGAATATTTATGCGAGCGCCAATAAGATCCACTAAACGGGTCCCAAGAACAACAGATAAAACATCCAATCTTGTGTTCGTCATTGATGAAACAAAATGGCCCCCACCGCAGGGGGCCTAGCGCCTACTTGCATGTCCGAGTTTACCGAATTTACCGGAGGATACGAGAGCGCTTGGCATTGCTTGAATTAAGGCTTCCCACCTAACCTATATTTCTACATGTGCTATTATAGATTATCCTGCTTATCATTGCGTCATTTAAGGCCCCCCAAGACCCAACGGTTCGCTGAAGATGCGACCATGGACCTCCAGCCAGGTCCAACTTCCCCACCATTCTAGTAGGTGGGAACGCTGATTTGCTTATACGTATCAGGTAGGAACAAGCTCAATGCTTGCTTAATCCCCACTTCATTCGATACCCTTGATAAAGCATACTTGGCAGTTTCCTTTTGACTTGCCTCGGGCGCAGTAGAATATAGAACCATTCTCAAAGGCCACAGCAGTCGCAAAGCTTCTGCCCAACTTGGAAGCTCCATCGCATCGGCTGGGAAGAGACATGGCAGCGATTCTATGATATTCGCCGCTCGAAGCCTTGACTCTTCGGTAATGACTTCTTGAAGAGACACAATGTGATTGATGTCATCTTGCGTCACCTCCATTAATTCGGTTGTATAGAACAGAAGCTCCAGGATAATCGCATATACACGGAGAACACATGCGTCGATATGGTTCCGGACTCTAAATACGCCCCGCTGGCTTGTATGGGGCGCTTCAATCTGCGGTTGGGTCTTTGCGGTGGGAAACTTTTGCTTGGCACTGGAAGCTTTCATATGAGACTGCAGGTCCCTGAATTCTTCGAGGCATTGGTCGATTGTTGCGATCTTTTCGCTTGTTGTGGCCGCCTGAAAGTATGAGACGTTCGCTTGGTAACACAGTCGAGTAATTTCGTCTCCATACAAAAAGGATGGAATGAAAAAGAGTTCATCGACATTCGCGCTTGTGTTTATCATGGCAAGCCATTCTAGCATCTGCATCGGAGGCGCGGTGTTTGTTTGAAGCGCTTGGATTTGCTAGGGCCGACGGTCGTTAGCACATATCTTCACAATGCGAGGAAAGTCATTTGGCTATATAGACGGATTCACTCACAACATAATGGTAAGCTAATTGGAATAGCTGGCATCCTGTCTTAGTTTGGAATTGCTGACCACCTCTTGATCGCAGAAGGGCTACAAGGGCTGTACTGTGGATATACCAATTCACAGGCCCTCGGTCGGGTTCCCCAGGCAGATTACCGAGCATAAGCTTGCTTAATATTAGAAAATAGAGTCATCACATAATGATGTTGAGACTTACCTCATAGAGACATGAAAGCCATACTGCGAGAAGAACCTCGTCTTTCTTTTGGAGCTCAGGATCTCGCAGAGACTTTTGTAAGCCACGCAGGGATTCTCCGTAGATTCTGCGGTGGATGACTTGATCTTTGCTAGACCGCGTCTTATTTGCGAGATGAACGTAGCCAACTGCCTTGGCCGTCAGGTCAAGCGTTGACCCGGGCTTAACATCTCGAAGCAGCGTAGGCAAGCACTCAAGAGAGCCATATAGTCTCCCGCCACTTATAGATGGGAAAGAAAACTGCCCCAGAATCAAGGGAGTGACATGAGAATCCCATGACTCGACCAGTCCTCTGAGAAATGTTGGGGCGCCGCCATCGCTCGGCGTTTTCTCCGGAGAGCATGAACTCTCAGAACTATCCTCTTGATGGTACGAATCAAAGGCCTTTGATTTCCAGGACAGGCTCGTTGTTGCAGAGGTCTGAGCACCTCGCTTCTGTTTCTTCCGTGAAGCGCGGTCACTGAAGGAAGTTGGTGTGTGGACCCTAAATGCAAGCGCGACCTTACTGAGGTCGCGATACCCTGAACAAACACGGCCAATCTTCTCACATCTCAAACAATGCGGGCGGCGAAGGTCACACTTGTTAATCTTAATTAGTGTCTTGTAGCTCGAAGGATATTGTCAGGTTGAGACTCACTTTGACACGCCGCTGCCGGCAAGTCTCACAATCTTTACTGGGAGAGCCGGTGTTGACCATCCTTATGAGGGGCTCGCGCTGGGCCAGCCAGGTAGTTAGACCAAAATGTCAGGATCAGGACTCGAGAAGAGCACAATCCACGTGGGGAGGCCCGGGGCTTTGGGGGATTTAAAGTAGCGGAGAGATAAGCCCCTTGTCAGCCCTAGAGCGGGGGCCAAAGGGGAAGCCGTAGCTGATGAGCTGGGCAGCCAAGGAGTGTGGCTGTGGACAACGCGATCAGCACTAAGTGGGTATTTCGGCAATCTGGCCGCCGCTCACTTTCCAATTGGGAATAGACTGCGGAATGCTAAATATGGTGAAGTCTCAAGGGGATTAAGTCAGGCGGAGATGTTGAATTGCGGTCTATATTAACTTGTTCATGCAGGGAGATAAAATTACATTGGGGCTATTGGGGACCCATAATTTACATGGTTCGAAAAGACGCACAGTGCCGGCCTACCACATGGTGCTCCTGCGTTTTTGCACAGGATTCGACAAAGCAAGTGGGGTGTGCAGGAACTGGTTCATGAGAAGTGCAGCGGCCACGCTCACGTTTAAGCTGTCGACCCGTGCCGGGTCGCTTTCGACTCCAAGATCAAGACCGTGCCGAGCGCCAGGAATGCTGATGATTGCATCGGCATGAGACTTGATATGCGTGCTCAGCCCAGAGGCTTCACTTCCCATCATAATCACGCTGGGGGACTGCGTGGTGGGGGTGGTGGGATTGGAACCCTCTCCACTACCCGAAGTGCGGTCAAGATAGGTCGCTCCAGGCCCCGGGGCATCGGCAGCATAGAATCGCCACCCGTTGGCCTGGGATTTTTGGATGAAATCAACTTCGTTTTTCACTTGCAAAAGAGTCATGTTCTCAGCGGCACCAGCAGAGGCTTTGATGGTCACTGGAGACAAAGGTGCCGAGTTACGACCAGCGAAGATGATCGCGTCGATTCCGAGAAAGTATGCCGAACGTATTATGGCACCAAGGTTACCTGTGTCTACAATGCCATCAAGCATAAGAGCAACAGGATACCTCTGAGATTGAGAGCCAGGGGGCGTCTCAGGCGGATAAAGGATTGGGATCTGATCGTTCGTACCATTAACCAGTGCTTCCTCCCGGGTCTGTGGAGCCAGCTCCACTCGGAAATGGGATTCGGTCACTGCAGGAACTTCCAAAAGACTTTGAACTGGGGTTTTCGGGAGAGGAGATGCTTCAATGACACATCCATTATGGGGCCGACCGGCGCTCATTTTGTCGAGAAGCCGATCCCATTCCGCAAAAGCAACCTTGGTAGTTATGCTTTTGGTGAGGGCTAGCTTTCGGAGACTAATCTTTGCAGCACCTAGTTCCTCGTTCTGCCCCTGGTATAAGTATAGCTTATAGAGTTGTCGCCGGCTACATCGGAGGGCCGCTTCGACTGCATTGGTGCCATATATGAACTCGGATGCCGGTGTAGTGTAGGGAACAGAGTCGGGAACTTTGGTATGTTCTTTTATACGCTCGGGTGAGGTATTCGTAGGTCGGTGAACGCGTCCTACCCGGGCAGAAGCCTTTCGTTTCACGGGGAAGGGAGGGGTTTGCTGAGAATCGTATCGTGGCGCGCTGGGACGCTGGTGTTCTTGTGGGAGTGCGCGGAAATTGCCACTGCGAATGAACTCCTCTTCGTCAAAAGGGGCGTTGATAGATTCTGTATCTCTTCGGTGTCTTCCGTCGCCTGGCTCAAAATGCTTTCTTGGGCCTCTGAAAGAGTCTGTATCGCTTTGGTCCCTTCGGTCGCGCGGCACAAACTGCTTTCTTGGGTCTCTAAAAGAGTCTGTATCCCTTGGCCTTCGGTCGTCTGGCGCAAATTGCTTTCTAGGGCTTCTGAGAGAGTCTGTATCTCTTTGATCCCGTCGATCGCGTGGCGCAAACTGTTGCTTTTCCGTGCCTCTCGCTCTCCTATCTCGCGGCGTTGCGTCTGGGGTCTTCGCAAAGTCGCGGCCCGTTGATCTGCGAATGCCCCGACCAATCGCCGAGTTGAGCGATGCATGCCTTGACGTGGCCCATGATGGGTGTTGAGCCAGTCGCGTGGGCCTGGCTAGCCTGCCGATGCTGGGCCTGGCTAGCCTGCCGATGCTGGCCCTGGAGGCGCTGAAATACATCGTGGCTGAGTCTCTGGCTTCTTCGAATTGAATCGGATCGCTTTTTGGGGATGTTTTTTCGTTATCGATAAGGGCGGGCCTTCTTTAATCCGAGCGACGCGTAGATCGCTGGTCACGCGGTGAACTTCATCTTCTTTCCATCAAGACTTTCTTTTTCTTTTCTTTTGAGAAGAGTGGTATGTATAAAAGAATGCTCTACTATGAGCAAAGTTGAAAAACCTTCCAAGATTCAAGTATTCATGTGCCACCCGGACAGTTTTCACCAGGGCATCCATACTCACTCTGCGTGGTATAATTTTTGTTTGTGCAATCAATTACATTCTCTCATTAATTAATCGTCAAAATAAATACCCACAGCAAACATTTACTAAGGAGAAGATATGCTTCCAAGGCTGAAAAAAACATGAGGTTGTGAAAATATCTCGACTTCGATCCGATACGTTGGCCTTGCGTTCAGAAAGCCCACGGCGTTGTCCTTTGATGAAATGCACGATCAATATTATGAGCCGCCCCCTTTTCGGCCCATGTGTCATCCTCGTCTTCGGGATCCTGCTCGCGAGTTCGCCCTTCGAGCCCTTGAGCCGACTCTATTGCGCGATCAAGGTCATAAGCTTGCGTCAGCAGACTCAAGATCAATGCCACGCCCGCTACAGCACAGTTGACAGCCCACACACTCCGTAAGCTGTCGGTGTAAGCTGTCTTCAAATCAGACTTGTTGGCGCCATCGTCCATTCCCTGAATCACCTGCACAAGGCCCGCTGCGTCTTGACTGTAAGCACTTGCTTTCGATGCCAGCGCAGGATACGTGAGGAGATTAGCATGCATTCTGTTCTGAAAGACAACACCTCCTATGGCAACCCCAATTGCTTGTCCCAATGCCCGGAAGAAGCTGAACATGGCCACGGCGATTGAGACATTTTTTGGTTCTGCAGCTGCTTGAACGGCGTACCCCAGGGAAGGGAAGAGTATACCAAGCCCCAGGCCGGGTACCAGGTTGAGCAGAATCCAGCCGTGGATGCTGGTTGTCACTTTGATAAGACATATCAATCCAAGCCCAATCGTGGAAACTAACCACCCAAGCCAAATTGCCCATCGGTAGCGACCGGTTGAAGTAATCACTACTCCGACCACCATCGCACTAGGCGCAACGGTGAAAGTGGCTGGGAAAAGGGCAATGCCGGTGATGACTGGGCTGTACTCTTTTACAGCCTCATAATAAAGAGGCATGTAATAGAGTGAGCACCACAGAATGAATCCTTGAAAGACACTTCCGATGAAAGAAACCGTGGCGGTGCGGTTATTGAAAATCATCGGAGGAATGATAGGGTCCCTGGCAAAGCGATACTCGTAGAAACCGAAAGCAATGAGACCACTGACACCAATAGCCAATGGAGCAACGGTATGCCATGAGTCCCAAGCATATGATATCCCTCCCCAAGTCAGAGGGATCAAGAAGGATGCAAGGCTTGAAATGAACAGAAAAGTACCAATGTAGTCGATTTGGCGAAGCTTTTCAACAAGCGACCCGGGCAGGGGTCTGAGATTCAAGAAGAAGAAAACAAAGACAGCTCCAATTCCAATGAATGGGAAGTTGATATAGAATATCCAACGCTAGAAATGAATGGTCAGAATGTTTAAGTCTGATAATATACGCACGTGCTCCACTTACCCAAGATGCCTTTTCTGCGAAGCCACCCCCCAGGATGGGTCCAGTAACAGACCCAAGACTCCACATTGCACTCAATACACCGAAATATTGGCCTCGCAGACGCAATGGTACGAGATCTGTGACAATGACTTCACTCAGAGCAATAATACCACCTCCGCCGACACCTTGGATCGATCGGCCGATTAACATGAACGTAAAATCTTGGGCAATCGCGCAGAAGACAGTCCCAATAAAAAATAGCATCAGCGAGATGAGTACCATAGGACGTCGGCCAAATATACACGAAAGGGATGCGAAGCTTGGTTGAAACACTGTACACTCGTCTGAGCAAATGGAAGGAGGAAGAGCGTGAAACGCGAGGCATACCTGTAGAGCATAGTAGGAAAGAAGTTCCACTCCAGAAAGCCTCAATAGCGGTTCCATTCAGGGACTTGGCCATAATCTACTTTGGTCAATAATCTTGAAATTCGCAAGCAAAAATATATGGAACTCACAGGCAATGCCACGGAAAGCGATGTACCATCGAGGGCAGCCATCAGTGTCAGTACAGCCAGTGTGAAGAATGCAAGGATGCCGCGGCGGCCAAGCTCGAAGTTCTCTCTGCTACCTCCATTTCCGTTGGTTTCCTGAGCCCTACTTGTTGATGTGATTGAGGTCCTGAATGAAGGAGGTCTGGGTTTCTCAGATCTAAACGACGAGCGTGTTGAAGGCATATTCAATCATAAGTTGCGGTGGGCTTCAACAGTAATCAGAGATAAAATATGGATGGAGAGCACTTAGGTCATGCTCTAATCTTTATGTTAGAAAACAGAAAACGCCCCAAGGGTAGGCGTCTCCGCACATGGGCATGTTTGATCACTTCATACCTGACGGCGCGGCTATCCCGTGAACCTGCAGCGTTTTCTTTGTGTTGACTAATTAATGCATGTCCGTGTGGCAAGAGAACTAGCAAGGTCCATTGATCAGGTCCCACGCCCTCTGGGCGGATGCATGCAGATGCCAGGATAGTTGCAAACCTCACTAACCATGATTTCAAATACAGCTAGAGTCGGAGTAATGACTTCGAGTCTTCAGAAGAAATTGCCTCGGCATAGTAGAAGATCTCTCTCAGTGGCGCGACAGTCAATCAATTATTCTGATCTGCAGTATGCAAATTATTTCTGTAACATCTGAAGGTTACAAGGTGCGTAAGGCGAAACCTATTGTAGTCAAAAGCTGCAGACAGGCATTTCAAGTGTTAGACGAGTTTCCGACAAGCACGAGACGAGTGAGCTACTCAACGAATATTTTATCGACTGAAAAAATAAGCCGAGGTACTTGCTAGACTCATCTTATTAATAACACTCAGTTTTAAAGAGTTTGGAGTTTTGGTAACAACAGGAGCTCGCCAAGCCCGGCTAACTCATTGTCCAGCCCAGAACCCAGACAGCTGGTTCTTCAATTCTGACCAACAAATTGCTTAGAAAAACGCCACAGTAGCATTTTTTGCGAGATATGCAGTAAATACGATGGAATTTGCAGCTTGCAAGTCATATTAGTCGCAGACTGGACATATTGAAAAGACGGCTGTCAGCACGAGAGCCCATCATCCTCGACAATTTCAGGCGCCGAGGAAGGTAATGTACAAGATAAAGAATAAGGAACTGCATTAACTCTACCCCGTGAGGGCAAGAAGAGCTTACAGAGGACGAGCGCGAAGTCTCGCGATAGAGTCGGGCCGGCGTGGCTCTTATCCATGGATATTCAACAGACTGTCTTTTGACACGCACCGGGGGATATGAGAAAAAGAACGATCGTAATGGAACCTTTCGGTTGACAGTTAAATGAAACAAGACAGACCAATTCGCCGCTGAGATCATAAATTGACAGCAACAGCTTCTCACTCCCGGGGGATTCTTGAATTCACCAAGGGGCATATTTTAGCTACTTCCAATTTCGTAATTTAGGCATGCCGACGAAAGAAGAACGTAGCTTAAAGTCCATCGGATCTCACAGATTATCTAGATTGGAGTTCTCATGTCTCATATGTTCAGACTTGATGTATATGACATTCATTTTCCGCCCTCCGCACTAGAGGACTTGCACTAGTTATACTCCGCTTACTAGCTTACAATCTCATCAAACCATGCCATAGTCATGGTAATGTACAGTCTTGATATCGTATACCCCGAGGAACACCAAATTAGCTTAGGCCCGTTACTCTCGCTCATCGTCATTTCTCGGCACTGGTCTTCTCATGATCCTCTGCCGAGAATTCCGAAAGAATGTTTTCACCAAAGACCTATAGATAGTCTTCCCCTCCACCGTGTCGCTGGCGAATCCAAACAAAACTAAGAGCAAGATGGTCACGAAGAAGATAACTCCAAAGGCAGCCCAGTACTGCGTTTTTGTGTATCCTCCCTTAACTCCAACAAGCTCCGTCGAAAAATACCCTGTCATCAAACTGACTGGCAAGAAGAGCATTGTTGCTTTGGCGAGCAGAATGGTAATTCGCGTCAACTTCTCAACAGCCTGCGAATCTTTCAAGGCGATCAAGTTGAAGTTCTATCAAAGTCAGTTATGGAGTATCAAATGCCGACAATATTTGACGTACCAAGAATGTTAGGGATTCCTTCTCCACGAGACAGGAATCGATTTCAGACAAACAGTATAGCCTGATACGATCCGTCAGTCTTTCAAAGCGGGCTACTGCTACTGAGCTCAGAAGCACGCCCACTGCCTTGTCTGCAGTACCAAAGTGGGCATTCCCGAGTCCTCCATGTCGCAAATCGGCGAAATCAGTTTCACTAAATGTAGCCCCTAGAGACACCTGAGGCTTATGAGTAGAGCGCGACTCATCGCGTAAGAGTTTTTGATGTTGGAGAATGCGGCGCATAATAAGTTCGTAGCTCTGATATACACGCTTGAGCACGGCGAGTCGTCGGCCTAGCCAGTGGAGCTCGTCGACTAGATCAACGATAGGACGTTTAAGCATTTCGCCCCGCTATGGGAATAATTGTCAGTGTTTTCCATGATGTAGAATAGAATGCACCTACCAGCTTCTCGAGAGATACACCATATTGATGTTGTCGCTTCGCAATTAACCCATAACTCGACATCCAGTCATCAAATAGATAATAAAAAATCAGACTGGGCCCATCTTCTGGTTGGATAGTCGCCTGGTCGGGATCGACGTCGTGAAATTGTCGAACGCGGATCGTTACTAGAGACTGGCTTTCCGATTTATTCGCATGTTCTTTTGACACGCCGGACACAATGAATTGTATGTTTCTGCGGACAACCTCGACGACCTTACTCTGGTCGGTATCCAGCTCATGATGTCTTGGAAATGGATTTTCCTGTATAGATATGACAGTTCCATCATCGCATAGAATAAGCCAGTTCCAGATGCGCGTTCCCTCCGGTAGGTCTTTGCCATTTGCATTTGTCTCCTCGTTTACGCCAGAAGCAACGTATAAAGTATTATAACCAACACAAGTATCTTGGAACGTCTAGGTTAGCTTCATTGTTTTCGAGAAAGAAGGTAGAGACTTACATCGAGCACCATAGTCTACTGACGAGAAGTGCCAGATCTGATCCGTCACCTGCGAAAATGTGAGGTGATGTAATGAGGCACCTTCTGGTGTTTGTTTCTCAGAAAGATTCTTCAGGGCAATTGAGTTTTCGATATCATCGAGTTTATCACGCAAAGACGGGTCATCCGAACCCGATTGACCTTTGTTTGGTGGCGTGGTATCCTTTTGATCGCGCGGAACAGGCTCGGTGCACATCATGCCTTGTAGACGCTCTGATACCCCATAGAGCGATGTGACGAACTATGAAAGTTAGTCAAATTAAAAACAAAAATCAATAGCGTTCAACATACTTTGATAGTTTCCTTTTGCTCTTCAGGCGCCCATATGTTGCTGCGACAAGGTCAGCCTCTTACTGCGGCAATGTTTTTGTCGCTACCGCAGCCCTACTTACATCCACCTTGTGCCGAAGCATTTTGATCGCTGTTCCATATTAGCTCTCGATCCGACTCATTTTTAAAGGATGAACTGAAAGACCCACTGGTTTGCTAAATAGAGTCTTGAAATCCTCAAGTCGCATGTACGTAGCACAGAACGCATCTTCGTTGCCGAAATCCAGGACAAAGTTGTTGGTAAAAGGGTCGCGCAGGCGTTTCATATAC